>PVKE010004010.1:0-67596 GCA_004027555.1 Craseonycteris thonglongyai
CCCCAACCCTGCCAGCTCAGGAGGCCACTGGGCACAGAGTTGGAAGCCACACCTCCAACTCAACATTAACTCCGACCCTGCCCACCTCCACCCCGCCAAGCACACTATCTGAATTAGCAAAATAAGCGATAACGCGGCAACCTTCAAACTGTAGTAACCTCTGCAACTAGATCTTTCTGTGCCTGGATCAAGTCCAAAGAGCCTACCAGAGAGGCGGATAGCATGGCGTTACGTTACCCAGCCTGGCCACTGGCAGCAGACCACCGTGGTGGGGAACCCGAGCCCCTCCTCCACACAGAGGTGCCCCCAGCTCCTCCCACTGGGACCCCTCAGGTGCTGTCAAGCTATTCTTTGGCCATCTCTCGGCTACAGGTCAGAACCAAAGCTCTCCAAGGCAAAGGATATGTCACTAAACAAGTCACCAGTAGAACATTTTGCAAAGGAGGCCTCCAGCTCCCCCTGGGGCCCCATGAGCTCCCTAAGCACCAGCCCAGGACAGGCCCAGGGAGCTGCCAACTGAACTGATAGGCTCCCCGTGGCAGCCCCGGCGGTGGGAGCAGCCCCGGCCGGCCCAGCAGCCCTGACCCTGGCCTCGGGAGCTCCTGCTCTAGTGAACAGAGAATAAGCTGACGCTCATCATCCCTGACCTGGCCCAGCTTACAGCCATTTCCAGAACCTTGCTGGGAGGGAAGGGCAGGACCCAGCCAACTCTTCCCTCTCTCAGAACCGGGTGGCACGTGGAAGCAACTGCTGGAAGTTCATGCCTCTGCCTGGAGTCCCTCAGGACCCCCAGGGCTCTCACTTGCTCATTCGCTATCACCTGGAGCCCCACCTCAGCACCCCATGGCCCCCAGAACAGTGCCTTTCCGTGTTCTGACCCACACTCGGGCCGGGCCTGGCCCACAAAGCCTGCTAGGAGCCCTGGAGGACAACCAGCCACAGAACCTGCTCGGCAGTCCCATAGCCTGGCCGCCATCCCAGCCTGTGAGAAGGAGGCTCCAGCCCCTTCCAAGAAATGCAGGGGCAGTGGCAGGGAGCACGGCTCATCCCCAGACAGGAGCCCACTGGGCCGGCTTCCCAGGCTGGGGGCCTGCTCCTGTGACCTGGGAGCCCAGGCCCCCAGCCCGGCCCCTGCCTCTCTGAAGTCCCTCTGGAGGTCATCATAGCCAAATGTCACCCTCACTGGAACAGTCACTGGGCTTCTGCCTGGACAAGCACCAGCAGTTAAGAAAAGGAAAACAAGATTCCTTCAAACAAACAGCACCATTTGTAAGGAGGCGTGGGGAAAGGTGTCTCAGAGCAGGAAGGAGGAAGGAGAGGATCCTATGGAGCCCAGGCACGTTAGCTGACTACATGCAGGCCATGAGCCGCAGCCTGGACAAGCCTGTTCTAGTGACTGTCTGTTAAAGTCTCATTTCTATCATCATCCAGTTCCCCCTCTGAACCTACAAGACTGAAGCACAAAGAGCAAAAGGATGGAAAATCCAGGAAGGAGTAGAGGAAATACAGAGGACAGAAGGGAAAGATCTAACATATGGGTATATGGAGTCCCAGAAGGAAAGAACAGAGCAGAAGCCATATATAAATAAATGACCAGAATGTTCCAAGACCGATGAAAGACATTAAGTCACATATTCTAGAAGCTCTGCAAACTCTGCAGGATAAATACAAAGCAGATCACACCCAAGCACATCAGAAACGGCTAAACATCAAAAGCAAAAAGGAAATCTTAAAAGCAGCCAGAGGACAAAAACACACATTACTTTCAAATAAGCAGCAATAAACGGACAACTAAGTTTTCAAAAGAAATAATGGAAATAGCAGACAATGGAATCATATGGTTAAAGTATTCAAAATCATTTCAAACATGAAACATGCCCAGCCAAAATACCTTCTAAAACAAAAGACATTTCACACAAATAAAAACAGAAAACTAATGACTAACAGTCTACATTATAAGAAAAAGAATTTCTTCAGAGAAAAGGAAAATGGTCCTAAATATAATTATGAAAATTCAGGGAGAAAGAAACACAAAAAGGGTAAATATGTGGATAAATCTAAATTCATATAAGCTTATGAAAGAATAATATGTTGTGGGGTTTAAAATAACATATAATATAAAACATGTAGAAACAAAATGCATATCCACATTAACAGAGATAGACAGAGAAGGGAATATATATGGATTTAAAGTGTTCTAGGGTCCTAGTATTATCTGGAAAGTAGTAAAAATAATCATTTTTATTACATTGTAATAAGTTAATGCATATTATAATCTCAAGAGTAAGCACTAAAATAAAAGAATAACAAATTAATAAAGAGAATGTGTATAATAAAGTCTTTAGTTAATTAAAAACAAGGCATGATGGGATATAAAAAGGAGCCTAACAGATAGATCAAATAGTAAACAAAGACTAAGATAGTAAATATAATCTAAGTAAACAAAGACTAAGATAATAAATACATCAGCAACTCCATTAAATATAAATAGACTAAATATTCGCATCATAAGACTAAAATTATTGGTGTATACTTAAATCACACACGCACACAAAAACAATTATCTAAGCTGCTTCCAAAAGACATACCTGAAATATGCACAAAAGGCTGAAAGTAGAAGGAAAAAGATACCATGCAAGCATTAACCACCCAAAAAATGTGAAACACAACCACACTAATACCAGAGATAAAGAGAAATATAACAATGCTCAGGAGGATATAAGAATTCTAAATCTGTAAGCAGCCAGTAACACAGCTTCAAAACATTGAAGCACAAACTGATAGAACTAAAAAAGGTACCGGTAAGTCTACAGTCACAGGATGAGACTTTTAAATGTCTTGGTAGCTGATAGAGTAAACAGACCAAAACATTAAAAGACCTGACCAATATGAGTGAGTGTGCCCAACAATGGCAGAATTCTTTTCGGGTACACAGGCAACTTTTACCAAAATGTTCCCGTTGGAGTCAATACCCGTATTTTACAGAAAGGAAAACCAAGGGAGGCCACAAGGAAGCAGGGTTGGAATCGTAACCCCGACGCTGATGGACTAAAGCTCAGCTCTGACCCCACACCCCACATCTGACCCTATCTTTCACACCATGTTTTAATGAACTCCAGTATCCACAGACCACCCTGCCCATAACATCATAGCCTGACATCCCCATCTCAGCACCAAAATGAGCCACCCCACCTGGAAAGCCCTGCCTTCCACCTCCATGCTGCCCACCTCCCAAACCCCACCCCCCTGAGATCCAGAACAACCCCTTCCCCTCACATCCTGGCCCGCCCTCTGAGTAGAGACTTCCTGAAGCCTGTTAGTCTACACCTGAAAAACGTCTCACCCCGCGAGGGAGAACGGCCAGAAGTGTTTTCTAGGAGAACAAAGAAAAGCAATGTTATTGAAACTCCCTCCTCGAGGGGAGCCCGGCACCCTGGTTTTCCTGGTTGCCTGTCTGTCTGCACATCTTCTCCTTCAGTCTGTCTCCCTTAACCACTTCACCAGGATGCCATCAAACTCAAATTTACTGTCACGACCTTCATTCTGAATGCTTTTCCCACACAGATGGTCCACTAGCCCTGCCCACGCTGAGATGGCCCGTTCTAAAATAAACGCACCACTCAACCCAAGCCTCTGGCGACGGCTCTGCAGTGAGCCCTCGTCCGCAGTGAGCCCTTGTCCACAGTGATGGAGGAGGAGGGTTATAGAGAAGAACTGCAGGGTAAGAAGAGGCCAGTCCCTGCCCACAAACTCACAGGGGAGAAGAGAACCTCCATTCTTCCTTTAGTAAGAAATAAGGAACGCTAACAGCCACTGTGTAGAGCAGGCCACATGCCACGTGTTCTGAGAAGGGTCATTCAAGGCCGCCTGAGCAGCGATTCTCAAACTCACCCCAGGAACTTACAACGATGCTCTACAAGCACTGCGTGAAATGCTACCCCATTAAACAATAATTTTGAGCTAATATTCAGATGCTACTTTATGCTAGATTCTTGAACATCCAAGTAGCAGAGGCCAAATTCTAAGATAGCAACATGGAAGAAAGCCTTACGGTTCAGAAAATTCCATCAGTTAACCTAGCCTGCTGTGTACATTCGGAAGAGAGCCAGCCATCAATGTCAGAACCCACACGTCACTCTAGCTCCCAGAAAAGCAGGTATCGGGAACACAGAGCCAGTCTCGAATGGGGAGTAGGATGGGGTTTCCAGGAGAGAAGAGGCAGCAGACAACAGCACGGATGAAGGCCAAGCTGCGGGAAGGCAGATATAAACCAGCCCAAAAAGCAAAAGGCAGGCGGACTCGATCCCATCAGGACCTCGGTCACGCGCCGCCTTGAAAGTAACCACCTGCCCAAGGCCCGGATGTGGAGTTGCCACGACTGTTACTTGCCTGCATTGCCTGGCAGAACCTACTGAGGACCGTGCTCCAGACACCTGGCCCTACTGCACTCAAACGAGACCCGCTCCCAAGACAACATCTTGGTCAGAAAAGAAGCGATAGAGGTGACAACACGATGGCATAAAGGCAGATACAACTGCTATAAACCTTCACTATCAAATGATCCTTCAGCTCAGATCAAAAGAGCACAGGTGTACTGGACACCTCGAAGAGAAGGACAAGCACGGCCCATGAAAAGGACCTGAAACAACAGAGGGTCAAGGCCACGGCAGCTGTTCTCATCCCTGATGCCCCCCCAGGCCTGTGAGAATCCAGCAAGTGACCCCCAACGGCTGGTCCCAGGGGCAGAAACCACTGTCCATTAGTCACACGGGCCCAGTGAAGTCCCCTTGCTGCCCACCTCCTTCCGCCGCCCCCCTTACCTCCGAAGTTGGCCAGCCGCCCGATCCGCGTGACGGGCACCTTCCGCTCCCGAGCTCGCTCGCTGAGCTGTGGGGAGAACAGAAGCGCGCGTGGGGACGGGACCAGCCTTTGGGGGTGCTTGCTGCTCCCCATTTCCCTTCCACCCCCAAAGGCAGCAGCACGGCCTGGCCACCACGGAGAGGCCTCCAGGCCCCGCCACCCCGAGTGCAGCCCGAGGGGCCCAGTGTCAGCACACACCACCCCCCCCCCGCTGGTGGCCCCCTGGACGCACCACCTGCTTGTGGGGCTTGCTCTCGGGGCGAGCCTTGGCCTGCCGGGCCTTCTCGATGTCCTCAGCTGTGAGGCCACCCACGGGTGACTGGTCCTGGTGGAAGAGCCGGCGCTGCAGGCCCACGCCGGAGAAGGGGGCGCGGGTGTCCACAAACAGCCTCCCGTTCACTCTGCCCAGAGCGGAGGCGGCCTGGCCCGGGTGCCCGGCGTCCCTGAAGGGTCCGCTGCTGACGTAGGCGGGAGCCGGGCCCTCGCTGCCCGCGTGATCCCAGGGCGCAGGGGGTGCCTCGCCCGGAGTGGCTCCCTCGGAGTAGAGCTCTGCTTCTGGGTCATCGAAGCTCTCGGCCATGCCAGGCTCTTCACGCTGCTCCTGCTGCTGCAGGGAACACGCCGCGTGAGAGGAGCAAGAGGCCAGGACCTCCTCCCGGTGCCTGTCCCCTGCACAGGACAGCCCACCGCTGCTGTGCCCTCCAGAAGGTAACACCGTGCTCCTCCGAGGCCTGTGGGCTGTTCCAGAGGCGAGCAGCACCTTCCCAGCCCAGGAGCCCGGATTCCAGCCCTGCTTCTGCCAGTGCTCTGCTGTGTGGTCCCGGCAAGCCACAGGGTCCCCGAGAACCTGCTGGGTGCCCAGCCGGGACCAGGCGAGGGACCGGCCCGCCCGCTAGCAAGTTCCTCACATGTTCATCGGGGCTAAGGAGAGGCCTCCAGGGCTTTGAGGAGGCTGAACGCGGACAAGACAGCAGAGCCCGGAGAAGTCGGCTCAGCCACTAGCCCGCAAGGATGGTGCGCAGATGTGGGGCCCGTCTCCCGCAGACACAGGCTCGCCGGAGGGCTTGTCACAACCAGGACTGTGCTGGCTGTCCCTGGGAGCCGGGGGTGCAGGGCCAGGCAAGGAGGGAGACACACCGTGTCTTCCTTGTAACGGTCGCCAAGACCTGAACTTCAGGTCCCAGTTCTTTCTATTTTGAACTCAGTGACCTTGAATGAGTTCCTGACCCCTCTCTGCTACTTCCTCATCTGAGCACAGGACTCCCCACAGTCAGAGTCATGTGGGGCCAGACAGGGCCCGGGGACAGGGCCGCGGAGGCTGTGACGAGCACTGACCACTGGAGGGCGGTCTGTGGCCTGGAGCCTGTTCCACTAAACGGGCTCCATGCCCACTGGTGGCTCCCACACCCAGGGGGCGGCCCACAGCCTCTCACCCCCAGCTTTATGTGATGCTGCGGGGTCTACGGAGGTAAGACTTACCTCCAATGGAAGGAAAGAGAGTAGCTACAACTCTCGTGTCTCAAATGGGAAACTGAGGCTGGGCCAGCTGAGTAATCGGGTAGCGGCCCACAGCCGGCCATTGGCAGGGCTTGGCCTGCTGGCCACCCCGAGGCCGCCTGACAGCACTTTTCTCAGAGCCCTGTGGACAGTCACCAGGGGGGATGCCAGGCTCAGCTTCCACCCGGAAAGGAGCAGCCGCACAATCAGGGCCCTGAGCCCCGCAGAAGAATGAAGGAGAAAGACGGAGCCTGGCCTGGCTCCAGCCCTCGTGAGGACACCCGCCCAACACACAGGCCCCAGGTTCAGTGACACCGCCTTTCCCGGCCTGGCCGTGCCCCCACCGAGCCTGGGCACTGGGTGGCTTCTGCCACTTCATAGAAATCAGCCCAAGAGAAAAACATGAGCGTAAATCAGATAAACGGGGAGAAGGGGCTTTACAGGTCCCCTCATGTCCCCTCAGGAAAGACTGCTTTGCTTCCGGGGAGGGAGGTGCAGGGCTCCTTCCAGCTGCCTCTTGGGAATACAGGTGAGGGTGCTACTTTTCTCGTTGTGACTTTTCCGTTGTCTGTGTTACAAAGGCCTCTCCTTAGCACCTTCAGGGCCAGCCCCCAGCTAGATGCAGGTCGCACCTGGCATCGGCAGGTCAGTGCTGGGCTACCTGCTCCCAAGGCTTCCCAGCGCCATGAAGATTCTTCTAACCAACACACGAGTCCCACACCACCGGCCGTGCACGGGGACCCGGCCCCACGCAGGACAGCAGTTCCACAAGCCAGTGGACTCTCTGGCCCTGGCTGTGTCCTGGTCTCACCAAGGGCTCCAAGTCCAGCCCCCTCCCACGGGCCCCTCACCTGCACCGTCCCCAAGACCATGCCGATCTTCTCCGCAGCCGTGGCCTGCAGGGCCCTGGCCGCCATAATGAGCTCCCCGCCGAGGCCCAGGTGCTGCAGGTGGGTCTCCACGGCCGCCTGCGTCAGCTTGGCGAGGCCTCTTACCACCATGATGGCGTCCCCCAGCATGGCAGCCATCCTTCAGGGCTGGAAGAGAGCGGGTCAAGTCAGGGCGCGGGCACCACGCCTCACCCAGGGTCACACGCACGGAAACTCCACCCCAAACTCCGAGCCGCAGGCGACTGGCCGTTCGGTTTCCACGGGCCGCCCCTCTGATCCAGGCAGACAGAGAAAGGAGAAGGGAGAGGCCGGGGCTCAAGGACGGCCCCGACACCACAGGACACTGAGCAGAACACGACCCCAGGGGCCAGGGCTGCGCAGGCATTTCCTCACCTGGGCCTCACCGCCACCCTGTGAAACACACTTTAAGGTGACCAGATTTTAACATCGGTAAAGCGGGACACCACTGACCGGGGGGGAGGGGGTTCTTGATTAAAAATTGGGTCTATCTCCCGCCGTTCCCTAGCTTGTCGTGCATTCTTTCCAAAAATCGGGACTTTTTTAAAACGCCGCGGGACGCGGGACAAATTGTTAAAAATCGGGACTGTCCCGCCAAAAGTGGGACGTCTGGTCACCTTACTTGATGCACAGAGAGGTGAGTCTCCCAGCCACTAAGTGGCAGAACCAGGACTCAAATCCCGGTGGACGGACCAAGTCCAGGACTCTTCCCTCTGGACCAAACCGTAGCCTGAGAAGGGAGCATCTGCCCCCAAAGCCGTCTCCTGCAGGGCCCAGGGGACCCAGCCCAAACCCCTCAGCACCTGCCTGTCCCAGCCCAGCCACTCACTCTGTCCAGTGAAGCCTCTGACGGACACCAGCAGACAGAGGGACAACCAGGGCCCCGCTCCCTCCCCTCACGTGCAACTATTCACCGAGCCAGCGTTTTCAAACTGCAGGCCAGACCACAGGGCGATCCACTTGGAACATCCTACCCAGCACTAAACAGTGCGATGTGAACAGAAAAGGGAGCGTCAGGAGCGCTGGGGGTAGGCCTGTCATGAAACGCGTTTCCCCGTCTTTTTTCTCTACTGGGTCACAGCCTAAAATACGTCTCTTAAGACAGGTCAGGGTCAAGGAGGCTGAAAGCCACCGTCCACAGCAGTGCCTCACAGGGTGGGAGTATGCTGTCAACCACCCAAGGGTTTCTGAAGGCCCACTAGGGGCGATGTGCTGGGAGGTGTAAGAGAAGGTCCTGTTAACAATCCGGGCTGAAGAAAAACCACAAGCAGCAAAGGAGCAGCAGGAGACCCTCCAAGGGAGCTGCTGGCCAGGGCAGCGGGGAGCAGGGAGCTGGGATAGTCGGCAACCGGAGAGGAGAGGACCTGAAGGAACAAGCACACGGAGGCTGCTAAGGGCCAGACCCACCTGGACACACCCTTAGCCGACAGGAGGGGGCGGGGAGGGGGCCCTCAGACACCTGCAGATTCGGTCTTCCTGTCACACTGAGGGACAGACGCACAGATGGGAAAGTCCGTAGCACTGGCTGGAACCAGGACTCCGGGGCCTCCTGAAGACCACAGGCAGGCTCGCTCCCACCAGCCCCAGTCGGCCCAAGATGCCGAGGGGCGGGCTCCTCAGCAGGGTGCACAGCTGCTCTGACTTAGAGACGTGTAGTGATGGCCAGAGAAGCCACTGAGCCGACGCACCCCGACCTGCCCTTGAGAACACCTTCACCTTCACATGAGAGCAACCACCACCGGGCGGGGTGCTTTCCACACGTCCTCTCTTTTTTAATCTTTATAAACCTACTGACACGAATATTGCCGCCCCCATTCCAAAAAGAGAAAGCCAAAGCCAGAGAGCTTAACGAATTGGCCGAGGTCATGCAGTTCCAGAACGGTGGCCCCGGGGCCTGATCCTGGCCCTCCTGTGCTCCCCACTCTATCCTGCCTCCCCGGATGCTTGGCCTATGGACTGAAGCCCCCGCACAGGCACAGGGCACTGATCAGGCCACAGATGAACCACCTGCACCTAATAAAAGCCAAGGCCCCTCACCTGGTGCCATGTCACACGCCAGGCTCCCTCTAGGCTCCTGCGCTCTATGGCCACAAGCAAAGGCGAGCCCCACAGACATGCCCAAATGTCTGGGACTGGGAAGAGACCACATAATCAGAATTGAAATTCAGCCAGCACCAGCTCTCAACAGCTCCCCAGCCCTCTGGCCCCAACCCTGACACAGACACATGGTCAAGTCTGAGAAGCACCCACCAAGGCCCACAGACCCCAGTGACTGAGGAGGCTTTAGAGAGAGACATCAGGGACATGCAGTGGTGGAGGCGGGGCCCCAGCCACATCTGTTCAGAAAGACCCCTGCTGGTGGCCTTAGGACCATCTGCTGTACCCCCCTGCCCCAGGGGCCCCCAGAAACAGGACTTCCCTTTGCTCACCTCTGGATCCAACCCAGGTACAAGGCAGGAAGGAGTCTCCTGTTGGCCACAAGCCCCCAAAATTCCAAAACCTCGCCTTGTCCAAGTGATGTCTAATCTTCCTAAGACCTGTTTAATTCAGACTTTGTTTTCAGGTGTAAACCTAATTCTGCCTGAATCCCTCCTTCTGGTTATCAAAACCATGCACTAAATCTTACCAGCCTAATGCTGCTAAGTGGTGTTCTGGCCCAGGGGCCCTGCTTGCATGGCCCACCGCACCGATGGGAGCTCAACCTGGAGACCCAGTCCCAGTCCTGCAGGCCACAGGGGCTGGGCCGGGACCCCCCGGAGTCCCGTCCTAACTCTTCTCGTTTCTAAGCAGAGCTCTGGACAGGCCAGGATTGCACACTTTACAGTGATGCTTCTAAAGAAATTCGTAAGAGAAAAAATGTTAAATAAATTGACCCAAATTTTTTTAAGTCCTGATTTGGGAAGTATGAGTAGTAGTGGTCTCTTTCAGTATCTTCTGGTGTTTTTCTAACTTTTCTGGTTCACATAGCCCGTGTCTAAAACAGCAAATAAGTAAGGCATCTGAAAGAAACACATGAGAAAGTAATTAGTTATGCCTTTCTTCCTGCCCGCACGGCTGTCCTCGTGCCCGTAGGAGTGGGCTGATAGGATTTTCCTTTTACAGTGATTGCTGGGGCAGTGGTGTGGGAGTGGATCCGAGGGGGCAGGACTGGGACAGAGAGGCCAATCAGGGGCTGGTAGAGTTGCCCAGGTGAGAACATTCTGGTGGACTAGGGGAGCTGAGGATGGGTGGAGAGAAGTGGGTGCTGGTTGCATCACTCAGGGTAGGGAGCCTGAGGAGGGTGGGGTCAGAGGGGAGGGCAGTTTTGCACACACTGACCTTGATGCTTGTCAGACATCGGGGTGATGTGCATGCTGCCAATGGCTGGACAAAGCCTGCTCAGGAGAAGGTATTTCTGTGAGCTTCACACTTCCCACGACAAAGGGCTTTCTGTACAGCTTGCTTGTGGGTCCTTGCCCCAGCCACCCCAAGGCTATGGGGGCAGCTCAGGGTGGGAAGAGACCAGAGGAGGGCGTGCCCTCATGAGAGGTACAAGTGCCACGGCTCTGCTTGGATGGGAGCACTCTGCTGTGCCATGCTTTATCGTCATGCAGGGATTGAATGACAGCCTAGCAAAGTCATACCGTGTCCCAGGATGCTGCACTTCACAAGGAGACAAGTGACAGATGGGGCGTTCTGGCAGTGAAGGGGGACTTGGGTGTGTATGGGAACATTTCCCCCCAAAATAAATTTCCCCCATGTGCATCCTAAGTGGAAAAGTGTGCGACGCCTTCCTTTGCTGTATGCCTGTCAGGATTGCCTGTCATGCGTTTTTTAAAAAGGACACAACGTGTTTCCTGCCGGTACCTCTTATTGTACCTGACCAGGTAGGCAGCACTTTGTGACTCTGCTCCAGCGTGAATGACATATTAATAGTATCGCAGGGGGAAGCTGAGATGGCTCAGTGGGTTAAGCACTCGCTTTGCAGCCCTGAGGACCGAGGATCGAATCCCGGCCCCGGCCCGTGTGGACCCATATGCTGAACTGGGGAGTGCCCCCAGTTCAGTTCTCACCGGGGTGACCCCGGCCCAGTTCCTGCCCTGTGCAGCCCCGCCCACCTGTGGAATGAAACTATGTGGATAAACCAATGATGTGCAACTATGGAGACTGTTCTGGGCCCTCTCCCTTCTCTCTGTCTCGGTCTCTGTATCTCTGTCAAAAACAATAAAAAATACATCTTTAAAAAAAAAAAATAGTCTCGCGGGACGGTCAGAGAGTGAAGAAGGTTCAACAGGAAAACCTCTCCAGGGACGCGGCCTGTGCTGCTGTCTCAGTTTTTGTCCCTGGGTAGTGGTGAGCTGCATGTGTTCCAGTCCGTTCTCTCTCTAGACAACACCTTTGCTTACTTCCTTTGTAGCACGTCAGCATGTCAGGACCAGAAACGGCCTGGTGAGCCACGCAAAGTCCTCTCCTACGGAAAGGGAGGACGGCGCAAGTCACACGTGTGGTGTCCGCAGCGCTGGCAGGGCT
Source organism: Craseonycteris thonglongyai (assembly GCA_004027555.1). Taxonomy (NCBI): domain Eukaryota; kingdom Metazoa; phylum Chordata; class Mammalia; order Chiroptera; family Craseonycteridae; genus Craseonycteris; species Craseonycteris thonglongyai. The sequence goes on from PVKE010004010.1 coordinate 11,775, forward strand.
GGGACTGTGTCCGGGCTCCTAGGACAGTCTTTCTGTTGGTGGTCAGCCACCTCCTGATCCTGGCGTGTCAGCCTCCGGAGGGCTCCGGCTGCCTCCCTCGTGTCCGCGCCTCCATAGTGAGCACTTTGGGGCCACAGGCAGGTTCATCCTGGACCTGCAGACCAGCCCAGAGCACTGGGAGGAGCTGTGTGTTCAGCGAATGGCTGCACCTTGGTGCTGGTACCTCGTGGGGACTCCTGAACGCCTGTCCAATACCCCCACCGCTTTATTCATTTGTGTTCACCCAGCACCTGGGGCCGGGGCCTCTGGGGTGCAGGCTGCCCGGTGGGCAGAACCTGCGTGCTCCAGGCCTGTTACTCCCAGGTGAGGTCCCGAAAACCCACTGAAGACCAGAGGATGAAGCACAGTGGGGTGAGGGCCGTGATACTTGTAGGTGACGTTGTGGTGAGGATAAGACCTAATTTGCATATTAAATGTGCTTGGGAGCTTTCGATTTTGTTTAAGATCATGATGGGGAGGCGTCCTGGTGCAGCTGGGTGCCTGGTTCTTGTGCATTCCTGGAGGGGTTTGCACCCACATTTCCGATAGCTGAATTCTGAGTCACGTTGGGATGCTGGCATGAGCAGTAGCATTTGTGAGACCCAGTCTTTGCAAACCAGAAGGTGAGGAGGGTTCTGGGAAGATACTTCCTCCCCCTGCGTTGAGGGCAGGCACTCCTTTGCACCTGGTACTGATGAGAATGGGGATGGTTTACTGTGTACGGAGCAGAGCAGCGTGTGGGAGGTTTGGGTACAGCCCCAGCACGTGAGGTAAATAATATTTGTCAAAGAGGCGTGGGCTCCGGTTTTGAAACAGGCGTCCACATGTGAATCTACTCACAACTGATAGGCTGTGTTTATTATCAACATCTGTTATTTGACAAAAGCAGGGCTTGCATCACGGTAAGCCAATGGTCAACCGGAAGGTGTATTTTTGCGGTGATTTCCACGTGGGTGGGCCTTCCCTCTAGCCCTCCTTCTCCCGGTGGGGACACGGTGTGACTTTGCTAGGCTGTCATTCAATCCGTGCATGACGATAAAGCATAGCCTGGCAGAGTGCTCCCACCCACGCAGAGCCGTGGCACTTGTACCTCTCGTGAGGGCACAACCACCTCTGGTCTCTTCCCACCCTGAGCTGCCCCCATAGCCTTGGGGTGGCTGGGGCAAGGACCCACAAGCAAGCTGCACAGAAAGCCCTTTGTCGTGGGAAGTGTGAAGCTCACAGAAATACCTTCTCCTGAGCAGGCTTTGTCCAGCCATTGGCAGCATGCACATCACCCCGATGTCTGACAAGCATCAAGGTCAGCGTGTGCAAAACTGCCCTCCCCTCCGACCCCACCCTCCCCGGGCTCCCTACCGAGCGATGCAACCAGCACCCACTTCTCTCCACCCATCCTCAGCTCCCCTAGTCCACCAGAATGTTCTCACCTGGGCAACTCTACCAGCCCCTGATTGGCCTCTCTGTCCCAGTCCTGCCCCCTCGGATCCACTCCCACACCACTGCCCCAGCAATCACTTTAAAAGGAAAATCCTGTGCGCCCACTCCCAGGATTCCCGACTCCTCCAAGATTTCTAAGGGGCTGAAAGAACATCCATGGCCTGCCCCCCACCTCCCGAGCCTTATCTGCCACCTTTGCTCCACTGGGTGCTCGGGGCGGGCTAGCCCAAGTCTCCTGCAGCTCAGCTCCAACGTCAGCTCTTCTGGGGAGCGCTCCCCAGCTTGTCCACCCTTAGAGCCCGTCCATGTCCCCTCACGCACCCTGTTCTTCCCCCATCCTCACAGTGACCACACTCTCGATCTGCCTGTGTATCTGTCTTTCTACCCACTGGGCCATCAGCAGAGGGGGACAAGCACCACGCGGTCTCCCTGCTCTGTATCCCCAGCACCTAGGCCTGTGCTCAATGCAGCAAGCAGGTAGTCAGTACTTGTTAAATGAAAGAAACCCAGCTGGTCTCTCCAAAGTTCCAGAAAGCCTGCCGTTTCCCAAACTGGCTCCACCTGCCTGCAGCTTTTAATCTATGTACGGAATCAAAGGCCTCTCAGGAGCCTGGTCCAAGGCTCAGGGATCACCTGAGGACTCGTCAAAGCAGACGATGGGCCCACGGCCAGTTTCTGATTCTTCAGGTGTGGGATCGGGCCTGGAAACCTGCATCGCTAACATGTTCCCAGGTGCTGCTGCCGCTGCGGGTCCTGAGAAACATACCTGGGGAACCCCGTTCTGAAGGAAGCGTACGAAAGGCTGCAGCGGCGGCCCACACCCAAGACCAGGCAGGACATCTAAGCAGATCTTTTCCTGAAATTCTCCCTGCTACCCCTTTCCCAGAAGTCGGGCTTTGCCTTAAGTGGAAAGCTTCCACCTGCCCCTTCCTTCCCCATTTTCCCCTCAAGAAACTGACAGCAGACATCGAAAATGAATGAGCTTAAAGACAATGACCCACACAACCGGCCACCAAGGGACCCTGAAGACGGCCACTCCAGTGCTTTTCATAAAGGATGTTTAGTGATCTTCGGGAGGGCCTTCCACCTCCGCCCAGCCGAGAACAATCTTCTGACTTTGGGCACGAGCATTCTCAATGTCTAGACTGCATGGGCACTGAAACGTTCCTTTCCGTGCTTGAAATTCTTCTTTTACTCTAAGAAAAGAGGAAGCACCAATTGACAGTTTCCTCCAAGGACTCACAGAAGAATGTGTGAGAGAAAACTTAAACTTCTGAGCCAATCATGAATTTCTGTAGATGTGCTCTTGACCTCGGCCTTTAAAAATCGCACACCAGCGACCATCATTCAAATATCTCAGGCAACTCCAGGCGTCTATCTAGTGAGGTCCAGCCTCAGGGTCTCTGTCAGCAGGTGCAGAAATACCCTGATATGCTATAAATTTTCAAAAGCAACTGGGTACAGAGGAAGAGAGAAAAACAGCCTCCATACTTCCCCTGTTGGTCACCCCAGCCCAGAGCCGGTGAGTCAAGCCTTCAGATGGGACAGGCCACTAGTCATTCCTTAGACACAGCTGCCAGTCACCTGGGAATGCCCCAAACCTGGGATTTATGGGGAGCCCTCGTTCCCTTCCCAGGCTATCCTGCCTAATAATTAATTACCCAAGAATCCTGCCAAATTCTGTCCCATTGCATTTCCCTAAAAAACAGATGCATGTGCTAATTCAGCTGTAAGTGTATAAATCACAACATTGTCTACAGTTGGTTATGTAAATCATGGTATGCCCACAGGATAGAATACTGTGCAGCTTTTTAAGATGACACTGTGAAAGGCATTTACTGACAAATAAAAATGTTTATTATAGCTTCCTATTTGGAAAAAAAAAAAAAAGCAGGTTACAAGACATTATTATCCTTCCCTTTGGGGGTAGGGTCAGAAGAGAAGAGGGTGGGAGGGAGATGGATGATTGAGCATGCTGAAGCAGTCCCAGTGGTTTTCTCTGGGTTGGTGGCATGGAAGATTTTTTACTTTTTTTTATTAAATTTATTGGAGTGACATTACATTAACAATTACATTGTTTCCAGGTGTACAATTCTACATTGCATGGTCTATGCGTTGCGTGATGTGCTTACCACCCAGAACTTTATTCATTTTCTTTATATTTTCTAAAATTCTCGACAAAGAACATGCACTACTTTTATAATAGAAAATAAAGTATATAAAAGTAATCTGATGAGCACACAATGCAACATCTAGACAATGTGCTGTGTAATTGTACACCTGGTACCAGGTAACGTTGATCAATCCATGTCACCTCAATAAATTAAAAAATAAATACATGAGTAGACACACACAACAAAATTTCCAGTTGGATTAAAGTGGTGATTATTAAATTAAATAAAAAGGACTGAAAGAATTTTTTAAAAATCTTAAATATCTGTTGTTAAATAAAAAACATAAGCAAGCACACAAACGTGTAACTTAAAGAAACTGTTCCATGTCCCTAAGTGTCTGTCCCAGGCAGCCCAGGCAGAGGGTTAGACAGAGCAGAATGCTATATATAGATAAAGCCCCTCCGCACCCCTGTTTAGCCCCTGTCCCTCATCAGGGGACAACTGCCCCGAGCAGGCTGCCAGGAAGGTGGGGCACGCCCACCCCACTTTGGGGAAGGGCTTCACTGCCCTTCTCAGAAAGTGGTGAGAAAACCAACTGGCCAGGCAGGCAGCAGGTCTAATGCTGGTCCCCGTGTTAGAAGGTGGAAATAATTCCTGGGTACTTCTCCTCCCCTAAATAAATACAGGGTCCCAGTTCAGAATAAGTAAGTGCAGTGACCACGTTTTTCTGAACCAAAAGTTAAGACACGCAATATGACTAGTGAGCGCCCTTCCAGATTAGGGGTCAGCAAACCATGACCTGCAGCCGAGTCCAGCCCTGCCACCTGTTTTTGTAAGTCAGTATCCACTGGAACACAGCCCTGCTCATTCTTTTATGTACTGTCCACAGTTCGTTCGTTTACATGTGTATTGTCTATGGCTTTTCGGGTTTTTATTTATGTTTTAAGTTACAATAGTGGAGTTGAGCAGTTATAAGAGGGATGTATGATCCACAGAACTCAAAATATTTACTTTCTTCATAGGAAGTTTGTCGACCCCTATGCTAGGGCAGCAGAGAAAATTGTAACCTGGGAAGGTCACCAGCGTTGTATCAGAACAGCCCAATGAGGTGGCGATCCCCTATTACAGCTCTGCTCCTGACCCCCCGAGATGGAATCCCCTCACCAGATGCACAGCCGCCCACCCTTAGGGCCCCAGGCTGGAGCCTCACAAGGGGAGGGGCTCCGTGGGACCACCTTTCAGTGATCACCCAGCACAGAGCGGCCCTCAGTGCTGCTCACGGAGGGGTCAGGTCTGAGGGCTGTAGGGGGTGGCAGGGGCCGACTCCCAGTGCACCTCCACTCCCTCCTGCCGTTCGGGATGCTCACAGCCATATCACTGCCACCTGCCTTCATTCCCTCGCCTCCCAGTCAACTGACAAGTGCACTGTCAGTCCACAGTTTGAGTCGATATAAGTCCATCCACCATCTAATCAGTCCTTGTTCCTGCACTTCCGCTGCGTCCCTAACAAGAGGCAAGCGCCAGGTGTGTGCACGGGGAGGGGTACACTGATGCCTGCACCCTGCTGTGGGGCGTGGAGGCCTCCTGGTGAGCACACCGACTGGCCTGGCCAACACACGGACCCCACACGCGTGAAACTACAGCCCCCGGATGACCCAGCAGAGTCGTGCTGGGTAGGGAGTTCATCTGGGGGCCTCACGTTGTCTTCTAGGCTAAGAGCTGCATGTTCCCTCAAAAGCTGCCTCTGGATCACTGGGATTCTTCCTGGAACTGTTTAAAAATGACACACTCTTGTGCTCACACACACAGGAGTTTATTGAGTGGGAGGCACTCTGACATTCTCCCCCAGTGAATTTAACCAGTAACTCACGTGTTTTTATTTTGTGAGAAGTAGACCAGGACAGGATGATGGTATCTACAGCTACTATTATTTATTAAGAGTTTATTATATGCCAGGCTCTGGGCTAAGTGTTCTTGGCGTATTATCTCATTTGTTTTTATAAGATAGGTACTATTACCCTGCTGAATTTACATATGAGGGAACCAAGGGACAGAGAAGTTAAGTAACTTGCCCAAAGCCACACCGCTTGGAAGGAGAGTTAGCACTTGAATTTATCATGGCTCAGGAGCCAGGCAACCACTAACAGAAAAGAGGATAAAAACCAGCAGAAGAGTGTGATTTGATGACGGCAAGCCTCCATTCTCTACCCGTTGGGAGGTTAAGACAGTCTTGGGATTCCCTTGCGTGTGGCTCTGAGGTGGGCACTGGGCTGGGGGTAGAGGGGGCAATATAAAATCAGCAGAAGGAGAAATCCCAGGCTCTGATGAAGGTCCAGAAAGGAACCCGGCGCCAGGCATGAACCTGTTCGGGCCCAGGGCTCCGAAGGGGAGGCAGGAGGCATGGCGGTCCCAGGTGCCTTTTCCTCCCTTGGCTGAGCAAATGTAGCTGATCAGGCTTTTCAAGCCAACCCGCCAAGTGTAGGAGCCTGAAGGTAATTTCAATTTCCAACTAAAAGCCCACCGACGTTTTCAGCTTAAGACATGAAAAAATATTTGGTTCAAGAAGTGATAGTGATGAAGCAGTCAAGATGCTCCAGAGTTAGGGCCCTGTGTTCAGATCCTGGCTTTGCTAACCGACCTGAGTCCTTTAAGCTTATCTGTGTGCCTCAGTTTCCTCCTCTCCTCTCCAGAGGACTAGATTAGGTAATGCACATAGTAGCACTTAGGGCACCAAGTGCCTGGCAAACCGCTAGCTAGCTATGGTTATGACCACATACTCTGGAATGGGGTTCAGACTTGGTGAGACTAGACCATGAATGAGACCTGTGTGGACAATCCTTCTATGTATGTCGATCCCAGCACTCTGGCAGGCATAGCATGACATAGGAGGCAGGGCAGGCAGTCTAGCCCTCTCTGGGGCACCAGTGCTGTTTATTTGTACTTTGGAGTGAGGCATCATTTGGGAGAAGCGGTCCAGCCTGTGGGTAGCCTGCCTGGAGCGCCCGGACACGAACAGGACATGAACACTTGCTGGTATTCCTTTGCAGTCAATGCCACTCGGAGGACAAAGCTGCCCAGGAAGCTTCTGATGGGCATGTTCACAGAGGGACAGCGGTGGGGAAACCCCTGACCCCCACAAGTTCCCTGCCTCAAAGCCATGGCACACCCTGCAGCCAGATTAATCTCCCCCAAATCCACTCTCATCATGTTAACTCCTCACTCAAATGGCTCTCAGCTGCCTACAGAATAATGTCCAAACTCCTGGGCCTGAGGTTGGAGGTGTTGCAGCTGGGACCGGGGCCTCCTGTCCAGCCTCCACCTGCACCTGTGCTGTGTGGGTGCCACAGCAATCCCCCTTCACCTCTGTACCCCTCCCATCAGCCGGGCAGAGCACTGTCTGCCCAAGGCCGCCTCAGGGCATGGGAATCAGCTCTGCCCTGATCAGCTGCCAGCCCGCTCCTGGCCTGTTCCTGAACCATCCTATGTACAACCTGTTTCCTCACCTGGAAATTATGGTGTAACTTCTTATGTCTAATCCAAGTAAGAGCGGTGGAAGTACTTTGAAATGTGTGAACGCACCAGATACATTCAAGGACATTGTTTCTAATCAGACCCCAACTTGACTCTCAGCTCTTATGAATCAGCTGATCTGAGCCTTCCGGCACTGGTCAGATCCCACCCTGTTTTGTAGGTAATCTTTGGCACAGACACAGTGCCGAACTACACCTCTGCACCTAACTACAGCCCCTCATAGGGGGGCTCAGGTCTCAGACACTTCTGACTCTCCCCACACACACCCCCACACAGATTGATCCTGCCCACACAAATGACAAGTGTGATCTGCACTGTCACCCAGGAAGGCGCATACGGGCCCTGGGTGGGGAGCCTGGGAGTTGTAGTTGAGGGGTTTCTTTTAAAGTGAAATCAGAAATTTAAAGATTTGTGTTTAAATGTGGCCAAAATACTGTGGCTGGCTGTGGTAGGCTGCATAATGGCCACCCAGGGATGCTCAAGTCCTCATCTCCAGAACCTGTGAGTATGTTAAGGGAACTTCACAGATGGGAGGAAGTTAGAGGTCCGGATATGAGGGGATTACCCACGTGGGCCCAGTGTAATCACAGGGTCCTTGTGAGAAAGAGGCAGGGGGAGCTCATCAGAGGAGCCTGAGAGAAGCAGAGGTTGCAGGCACGCAGCTGTGAGGAAGGGGGCATGGCCACGGGATGAGGGCCATCTCCAGAGGCTGGAGAAGGCCAGGGGCCGGCCCCGGCCCTGCTGACACCTTGTCTTCAGCCCCGGAGACCCATTTCAGACTTCTGACCTATGGAACCATAAAATAATAAACTTGTGGTGTTTTAAGCCACTGGGCTTGTGGTGACTTGTTATAGCAGCAACAGGAAACTAATACAGTGGCTATTTTTAAGAAGGCAACTTCTTAGGCTGAGAAGAGGGGCCATAGTCTAGAATAACTTCCAGATCATTTCTTTCAAATAATTTAGTGCGGTCACCCCACAGATAGTACTGAGTGTCAAGCAAGTGCCAGGCACTGCACCAGGTGCTGGAATATCCATGGGCAGCTCAAGACACATTCTTGTTCTTGATGACACAGTCCTGCGGGCTTTCAGTAAAAATGTGCCCCATTTTCCCACATGCCTCTCTCCCAAGCTCTGTTCAACATTCACACTATTATAGAGCATTTATTACATGCCAGGCCCAGGGCACAGGCTGTACCATGATGTCCAAGTAAGAGCCCCCACCCTCAAATGCTTCTCACCAGTTTTTACGTTCTTAATCCTTCACAACAGGCTCACTTCAGATCGAATAGTTCCATGAGATAGTATTAATAAGAAGAGCAGGTACCATATTATTATTAGTCCCCTCCGTGTGCCTGCCACTTCATATTACTCCTAATCCCACCACAACGCTGTGAGTTATTATTGCCCCATCTGCTGAGACAAAGCTCAGCCAGGGGAAGGAATCTCCTCTAAGTCACGAAGCCGTCGGGTGCTGGCCCTCCCAGGCCTGTCTGACGCTAGGCTCGTCCTTTCCTCATGCTGCCCAGGAAGCTGAGAGATAACAAACCTGCCCCCAGATCAGTGACTTTTTTTTTAATCAATAATCACTCTGCCGGGGACACAGCAAAGTCCCTGCCCTGCAAAGTGTGTCTGCCCGGTTGCAGAAAATTATGAGTCATAAAAATCCTGGAGCCGGCTGGGCTCCCAAAGGCCATCTGGCCAAACTCCCCCTTCTGCCAGGGTTTCTGGAGAGAGGGGGCCTCCTGCATACAGTTCTAGGTTCCCCACAGCGTCTGGCACCGGGAGTCTAATACCCGTATGCACTCAGAGTGCTCCCTAGCTATCTAGAGCCCAGAACCAGAGAGACAGCTGGGGGGCTTCTTTCTGCTCACAACCGCCTGAGATGCTCCACCCCGCACAGCTGTGGACAAGGCGGCAATACCCCCATTTTAACAGGAAGAACAAGCTCGGAGTCCAGCCTGCTCCCGGTGCACACTCAGGCGCTAGGCATGGGGTACCCACACGGGACGCAGCCCCTCTGCTGCCCTCTCTACTTCACCCCTCTCGTTGCTCCTGAGAGAACTGGGCGGGGGGGGGGGGGGGGGGGGGGGGGGGGGGGAGAGAGAGGGACAGAAGGCCTGGCTCACGAATGGTGAGTTCCACGCTGGCATGGACAGGAAATAGCAGACCTGACCCGTCTGGCCCTCTGTTTGACCAAATGTTGGCTGCAGAAGCATTAGGGAGCAAGAGCCACACACTTGTTTTTATTTTTTTGTTTTGATCTCAAAAAGATGGGCCATGTTTGCTCCAGCACCTGTCAAACAGTAACCACCTGCAGGTCACAGGACAATCTATTCTTACCTTCACCCTCCTCTGAGCCAGGATCTGTGCCAAAGAGAAAAGGTGCCAGGCAGAGGACAAACACAGGCCTCGGCCACAGGCTCTGGACTTTTAACTTAGAAGCTGTGTGTGCGTGAACTGTCCCCAGGGCCTCTCATCCAGCCCAGCAAATGGCAGGAACATTGCCACCCAGCCCTCTAGCTCCGGACAACAGAAGTGTGAGGAGGACGGACAGCGAGGCCTGGCTCCAGGCCGACCTCAGGGACCAGGTCTCCTCGGGCCTGCACTTCCTCCTTTCCTCCTGCCTGAGATGAGGCGACTGACCTAGACGATCGCCAACTTCCAGAGATTAGGACATGGCCGTTTATCCCTTGAGTATAGGAGGTCGACAAAGAGAGCACAGCACAGAGCTGTTCCAAAAACTAGAATTTAACGGAGTCTAGAAAGAATAACGCTTGAAAGAATTCAGGTGTGGGCCCTTCTAAACAGTCTATGAAAACAGCAGGTGGGGAGGGGCAGGCCCGCTTCTCAGAGGCAAGAGGCGGAAATCAGACAGCTTCTCTCTCAGGAAACACGCCTGCGAGAAAATCCGGTGGGATGGCACAGAGAGGGTGTGAGCGAGGAAGGGGCTGGCCCTCTCATACAGCCAGGTAACACCGCCCTCCCTCCCTGGCCACCCTGACCAGCCTCTGACCCTCTGCACACACCAACCCACCCAAGTGCCCTCCCCGCGGCAACGCCCGCCTGGCTGGCTAGGCCTTTGCCCTTCCCAGCTTGGGCCTCAGCTCCAGAGCTTTTCTGACCCACGGAAACCTTGCTCATTCTTCAGGCTCCAGCTCGTAGACTTCCCAGCCAGGACGTGGCTTTCCCAGCCCTTATGAACAGAAGCAGCACTCACCCCACCCTGGGTTCCCACAGCAGAGGACTAGGGGTTCTGGGCAGCCTGTCCTGGACCCACACTGTCTCCCTGGCCCACGGTGCACATACCAGGGCAAGGAGCTGCCCCCTCTCTCCCAGCCCCCCCAACCCCACCCCCCCAGGCTGCATCTGGACTAGTGACAAAGTCGTGGGTGGTCAGGAAACCCTTTCTAGCCTGAGCTGAACTGTCAGCTGAAAATTACCAAGAGTGCCAGGCCGGCCCTCCGGACCCCCTACCCCCCTGCTGAGATGAAATGCCCCAAAAGCACAGCTAGCAGCAACGTTGCTCAGACTGACCAAGACGCCTAAGGGCAGATCACCAAGGCTGCTTCAAAAGGTAATGGGGGGCTCACCCCAATCTGCTCCCTAGCCCAGCCCCCCACTGCTCCCCTCACACTCCCTACCCTCCAGCCAGACTACATTCACCTCCACCCACCGACACTCACCTACCTCAAGGCTCTGCTCAAGGAGCCCGCTGCCTGGACCAGTGCTACTTAGCGTGGCCCTTGGACTGGCTGCTGCTCTTGACCCCAGGCCTTAGCACTTGGGAACTTTTCGAGCAAGTTAGCATTGCTGTGAAGTTCTTCCTGTGTCTCACAAAAGCGCTGATCTGCAACACACGGGGGGATAAAATGAAACCTGCACCTGCACCTGCACCACAAGGAGTGTGGGAAGCACTGGCTTCTCGCCCCTGCAAACTCTGCCTCCTCCTGCTGAAATCCTGCGCACCCTCAAGGGCCGACTACACCTTCTCCACCTGAAGCCTTAGTGGTTCCCACCCGTTAGAGGTGGTCCCACCCAGAGTCCTCCGCCAAACCACCATGAGGGCAGGTAGGTGGTATCTGCACATCCCTTCCCACCATTCCCTGAGGTTAGGGACCCAAGTCTTGTTCCTTTTTATACTCCCAATGCATGTTCAAGGCAGATAATCAGTAGTCATCCAATGAGGAGTAAATCACCAGACATACCCACAATTCCACAGTGGGCTTTTCTTCAGGGGCAGGATGTGGAAGGGCATCGACCCTTAGGTAACAGGGATTTTCCAGGGTCGACCAGGCGCTGCCTCTCTCCCCACACACCCAGATGGGAATGGGAGGACATTTTTTTTTTTTAAAAAGGGCAAGTCGAGGACAATTCAAGTGAAAACACTCAGCTTTCTCATGAGTCCTCTACAAGCACACACTAAAAATAAATCCCACCCAAGTATGAAGAATGAAAAGAGCTTGTCAGCGTCATTTCCAACTTCCAATATTTAGTGAGCCCCTGACCTCAAAGAGAAGGGTCAGAGCTCAAGAGCCTATAACCCCCACAACAAACAACATGCTATGAACAGACCAATGTGTACCCACTTGGGTTCACAAGTGCGGGCAGAAGCTCCCGCTCGGATCCCACCCAGCTGCACCTCCTCAACTGCACCCCTCCCATAGGTGCCACCGGAGGGAGCAGGACCTAGCCCTCCCCACTCCCACCAGCTCTCCTTTCTGCCAGCTCTCCAAGCTCTTGGCTGCTGGTTAGCAGGAATGCTGGAACTATTTCCAGATACCACTGTCAGATCAAGACAACTCTCTAAATATTCCTGTCTAATTCTGCACACAGCTCTTATTTCAACTGACAAAGATAATGACTCAGTGTCCATGACTCTTGATGGAAAATGATCCTGCCAAGTTTGGAGCTTCCCAATAATAGAAGTCCCAAAACTTCTTTTTGAGAAAGGAGAAGTGACCTCCCTGTCCAGATCCTTTTCTACAGGCGATAAAGGTCACCCAAAAGACCCTCAAAATTACCAAGGAATGTTATGGGGAAATCATGATATATCCCCCTGGGATAGATTAACAACAAGAAAGGGAAATTTGGGGAAGCTGGGATGGCTCAGTGGGTTAGGCGCTCACTTTGCAGCCCCAGGGACTGAGGATCGAATCCCGGGCCTGGCCCGTGCAGACCCATATGCTGAACTGGGGAGTGCCCCCAGTTCAGTTCTTACCGGGGTGAGACCCCGGCCCAGTTCCTGCCCTGTGCAGCCCCGCCCACCTGTGGAATGAAACTATGTGAAAAAACCCAATGATGTGCAACTATAGAGACTGTTCTGAGCCCTCCTCCTTCTCTCTGTCTCTGACTCTGTATCTCTCTCTCTGTCAAAAACAATAAATAAATCTTAAAAAAAAAAAAAAGGGAAATTTGTGGTAGGTGCTTGGGATGTTTTTCCCTGTACTGCACAATAATCACTGTTTTTCAGCATTTCTGCACCCCCATCTGCTTGGGACGCAGAAATATGGGGCATAAATTCCCAGTTATACTGAAGGCAAAATCTAGACTCAGAAGCAAAGCATCTTTCTGTGAACAAAAAGAAATGGCTCCCTGTCTCTGACATTGATGCTTCCATCAACGATAAAAGAATTGCACAAATTACACGTGTGTCCAGCTGCATCACTGCACTCCTGGGTAGCCTCTCCCATGGAGCACACGTGGGACATGTACAGGGACCCACACGTATGTTTGCAATGCAGCCAGACACCCCCTCCCTGAAGATGCAGGGCCCCCCACATCACCAGACACAACAGGCTTCCCCCCAAAGTCAGGATGACTAAAGCAGCACCTTGGAAACGCCCCCTGTGGATAACTGAGTTGGCCTTTCCGCCAGCATTCGACAGCTTAAACTTGTTTGTTCACTATTTAAAAACTGTCCCATGGTTATTTCATATGCATATTCCCATAGTCTTGCAAAATCTCTAAAGAAAGAAACCACCAATCTTCCACTTGTTTTGCACTCTGGACCCAGCCAGTCATGGCCATTCTATCTCCCGTCTCTCTTTTCTCCCAGGTGCACAGGTGGGGTCTCCTTTATAGCCCAAGCTGCATAGCTTCTGTCATTGGTTAAGGGCAGAGGGCACACCACCCTGTTCCCAAACCTCTCAACTACTCATGGGCAGGTCCCGGGAGGCCTGTGGCATCCTGGGAAAACTCTAATTAGAGTATTACCTCAATGGTTCTCAACCAACCACAATTCTTTCCTCTAGAAGATATTTTTGGTTGTCACACCTAATGGTGTGGAAGGAGGTGACTACTAGCATCTAATGGGTCCAGGCCGGGGATGCTGCTACACATCCTACAATGCACAGGTCAGCCCCCCTCTCCCCCAGCAGAGAAGCATCCAGTCCCAAATGGTTGGTAAGTCTGGAGACTGAGAAACACTGTCTTAGGTGCGCATCTGGTTCACTTTTCCGCTGAGCTGACTGAGGTCAGGCCAAAAATTATTAACAGCCCTGCACTGTCTGCATTATTTGCAAAGCTGAACAAAATGCCCAAAGCCATGGCCAGAGTCATAGAGATGCTGCTCCCCTGAACCACCAGGCCCCCACTCTTTGTCTTTTCTCGGAAGGGCCTTCCTGCCAGGCTGACCCTGGATGGGTGCATGCACACTACGACAACTGGCAGGTTGGCATCAACGCATACTCAAATCCTTTGGCACTGAGGTAGGCCTGGCAGGCTCAGCTCTTCCGTCTTCTGTCACGCACACCCATGCCCCGAGTGAGCAGTGCGCGTGGGGGCCGAGTTTTCCAACGGGCTGCAGGCCCAATCCAATGGCTGAAAGGCTGCACACAAGCTGACATCTCTCACCCAAATGGAGGGGCCCAGGACCCAAACCTGCCCTTGCAATATTCTGCATTCCCCACGGCACATGGGAGAACTGGTCTGCGTTCAGCAGAGAGGGCAGGGAAGCTAGGGAAAGGAACGAATTTAAACAATTAAGCCCCAACCACTCACAAGTACCCTGCAGTGTTTCACGAAGCAGAAGGGCAGGCCAAAGGCAAGCGAACCTAGGAAAGGAGCAAGCAGGGCCTCTTCTGTCACGATCACCCAAACCACCCCCACCTATGAACCCCAACAGCTGGCCCGGGCCAAGGGCCTCAAAGTTCCGACAAACTTGCAGCCAGGGGCAGTTATGGACCCTGAGACACAGGGCAAAGGCGTCTGGGAATAAGGAGGATTATTATCATGAGACAGCGAAAGAGGGAAGCTGCCGTGGCCACCAAGAGCCTCGGCATCTGGCGGCTGGTCACCAAGGCTGCTAGGCGCGCCCCCGGGCTCGGGCCGCGGCTCTCGTCCCCTCTCTGAGGCAGGTCCGGCGGGCTGAGGTGGGAACCGGGGCGGGAGACACGTGCAGGCCCCACCCTGCATCGTGGGACGTGCACACCGCGCTGCGTCCCGGAGCTCGCGGCCATGGAAGTCGCAAAGGCGACACCGCGCTGTCACTTGAGGAGGATGCAAGGAGGGCCGAGGAGGGTCAGAGCCTAGGTCTGGCCGCAAGCGGAAGGCGCTCCGGGCACGCAGCGGGCCGCAGCCTTACCCCGGGGCAGGACGCTGGGATCCGCGGTCACCTTCGCGCCGCCTCGGAGCTCCCGCAGGATCGCTGGCGCCCCACACGCGCTCCGGATCTGTTTACCAACTCGCCCGCGCGGGGACACCCAGCGCCGAGGCCCCGCCCCACGGGCCCCACCGGCCGCTCCCATTGGCTGCGCCGCCGCCGCCGCCGGGCGCTGCTGGGAACGTGGTCGGCCCGTGCGCTCGGCCCGTGGCCAATCGGGACCGAGGGCGTCACTAGAGCAGCCAATGGGAGGCCGCCCCCGAACGCCGGGCTGTCCCTTTCTGCCCTCCCCCTCTGCCCTTTCCCCTAGTTGGGACAGACGGCGACCAAGGTGCCCGTGTGTGGTTGGTGGCCTGGAGCGCGTGCGGCCCGAAAACGGGCGCTTCCTCGCGGGGAGGCGACGACCTTTTGTCGTCACCTGCTTGCAGGTGCTCGCCGAGCCTGCCTCCGAGGACCCTGGAGGGTAGGCGGTGGAAGGAGCGGGCGGGAGTGGCGGGTCTGCGACGCCTGCCCTGGGCCGGCTCCGATGTCACCAGGGCCCCTGCCAGGGTCGCTGGCAGGAAGGGAAAGTGCTGCAGGCCAGGCCGGTGGCGTTTGCACCCCCGACGTCCCCGCCCCGCCTACCGCTCCTTCCTCCTGGCTTTGTGCGGGCGCCGTCCCCCAAACGGGAGGCTCGCCAGGGCCGGGGCGCGCGGCCCGTGCCCCCCAGGTAGGGACAACGAGTAGGTGGCCCGGGGAGCGTGCATCTCCCCGCTGGGCTGGGAGAGCCCTGCCTGCTAGGCTCCTGCACAGGGTCGGGGCCAGGCCAGGAGACAGGCCAGCACGTGGAACGGCCCATTCAGTCCCCAGCGGGCTCGGTGGAGGCGACCTTCCAAGTGAACCCCTTAGCACGCAGAACTCCCCTGGCAGGAACTGCCTCCCTGACCCATGATTTCCCCCCAAATCACGCCTCCATTTGGCCAGAGAATTCAGATCTGAACCGGGATCTGACAGTTTCCCATTGCTGGTCTGCAGCTCTGTCCAAGTTCGTTAGTGGCGCTGGTGGAAAACATTAAAAGTAAGAACGATTTGGTGAGTTTTTCATAAAACTGTTCAACTCACAGGACTTTCTTCTTCTGGCACTTTTTTGGAATTAATATTTCACGTTAACTTTTGGAAAACGTTTTTCATTTAAGTATAGTTGGCATACACATATTAGTTTCAGGTGGACAATATAGTGATTTGACATTTATATACCTTACAATGTGATCACCACACTAAATCTAGTAACCACCTGTCTCCTTGCAGAGTTATTACATTATGGACTATATTCCCCTTTCCCTGTCACCCATCCCCCACACCTTCCTCCCAACACTTGTTTATTATTATTACTTAGAAAAATTAAAAGCTGTTCTATATTGATGCCTGAAATGGGAGAAGGGAGCATTTATTAAATAGGCATATTGTAGACATAATGCAGGTTCACCTCCAGCCCACGGCAATAAAGCGAGTTGCATGAATTTTGTTGGTTTTCCAGCACATACAAAAGTTATATTTAGAGTATACCATAGTCTGTTAGGCTCATAATAGCATTAATGTCTCCTAAAAATACAATGTACCTATCTTTGGTTAAAAAATACTTTATTGCTAAAAAATGCTAACCATCATCTCAGCCTTGAGCATTTCATAATCTTGCTGGTGGAGGGTCTTGCTTTGACGTTGGTGACTGCTGACTAACAAGGGTGATGTTTGAAGACGGGGGTGGCTGTGGCCATTTATAAAAATAAGATAGCAATGAAGCTTGCTGCATCGATTAACTACTTCATGAACCGTTTCTCTGTAGTATGTGACACTGTTGGATAGCATTTTCTCCACAGTAGAACTGTCAAACTTGAAGTCAGTTCTCTCAAACCCTGCCACTGCTTTATCAACTAAGTTTATGTAATATTCTGAATCCTCTGTTGTCATTTCAACCGTCTTCACAGCGTCTTCGCTTGTAGATTCCATCTCAAGCAACCACATTCTTTGCTCAGCCACAAGAAGCAACTCCTCATCCATTACAGTTTTGCCATGAAGTTGCAGCAATTCAGTCATGTCTTGAGGTTCTACTTCTAGTTCTCTTTGCTGTTTGCACCACGTCTGCAGTTACCTCCTCCACCCCTGAGATCTTGAACCCCTCACAGTCATCCATGAGGGCTGGAACCCACTCCTTCCAAACTTCTGTTAATGTTGATATGTTGACCTCGTCCCATGAATCACACATGTCCTTAATGGCATCTAGAAAGCTAGAAGGTTTCGATGCAGGGTTGCCACAAACCTCCAGTTTGTAAAAAACAAAAAGCACAGTAAAATGAGGTATTCCTGTACAGCTTTAGGGACACAAATTTCCGTTGACACCCACAGAAACCACTGTGTGGGAAATGCTATATTAAGTGATCACTAGGGGTCCACCTTTCCCTAAAACTTTTTCCTATTTTTAAAAAATTTTGGACAATAAATTGATTTCAGTCCTTTATTAGGTAATACATTCATGATTTTGGGAAAAAACCTACTTTTAAAAGGCTTGCCTGCCGTGAACCCTCCCCCTACTTCACCTCTCTCCCACCCACTTCCCAACCCCAATGCCCCCACACCCTCCCACACACACGTAACCACTATTAAGTTTCTTGTCTCTTTTCAAAGTTTCCTTATACATATATAAGCAAATGCAATTACACTTATATTTTATACAACAGTTATACTATATATACTCAATTCTGTTGGGGTTTTTTTTTTTTTTTTCATTTAAACATAGCTTAGAGTTCTTACCAAATTTGCACATATTGAGTGTCCTCATTCTTACGTTACTTGAACAAAGCATAATTTATTTAACCAGTCTCCTATTGACGGTCATGAGGACTGTTTCAATTCTTTTATTTCAAACAGTGCCTCAGTGAATAATCCTGTTAGTTTTCAAAATGTGATTAATTTGGACTGAGGCAAGGCTGAGCTGGCGAGAACAGTGGAGAGAGAATAGTGTTGGAAAGAACAGTACCGGTGCAGAGCCCAGAAGTGTCCTTGCTATGATCACAGGCCTGATTCACTGGCCCCAAGATTCATCACACAGTCCCAAACACCCATTGGTGACAGCGACGTACCTGTCGCAGGTCTGTCTGAGGAGGTCACCAGACTTGGGAAAATCCAACCCAGTTCTGCTAAGAGAATGACTTCAAGGGATTCCCAAGCCTATTCAACTAAAGCAAGACTAATTACTGTAATTAGCTGACTGTACAATTAGAAGTGATTAAGCACATTACAGAAGAGGCTCAGCTCCTACCAATGGAAATAACCCCATTCAGCCCATTAACAATGTCGGCTGTTTTCCTCTCCCTTTTCCTTAGCTCCTGTTTACAGCGCATGTCTGACTTTTCAATAGGGCATTATTTTTCCTTTTCAGATTGATTTCTTTTCAACACACTGTAGCATATGGACATGAGCCAAGTGTGCCAAATCATTGGCTTAATTTTTCTATTTTGAAATTGAGATATAATTTATATGGAGAAAATACACAGATCTCAAGTCTACAGTTATAAGTTTTTACAAATGAATAGGTCATATAACCAACACCCCAATTAAAGAACAATTTTCTTTCCCCCCAGAAAGTTCCTTCATGCCCCTCTCTTTAATCACCCCCTACCTCACCCCAGGCAACTGTTCTGGTTCTAAGCTCATTTTGTTAAGGAGAAATAACTGATTATATGACATGAATTGGGAAGTAGCCCCTTCTGAATTGAAAATGAGTATATATTTCATTCTCTTGTCCTTAAATTCTTGAGTGTGTATGAGAAGTCATCTCAATTACTGAACATGTATTTTTTTTTTCAGGACAGTCCCTGCATGCTTAAAAAAATTTTTTAACTCAAATGTAGGAGTAGTTTCCAGATAAGCTGAGCCTAACTGTACATCAGTCTCTTGCACCACTTCCTTCTGAGAGATTCAGAACCGGGGGGGGGTGGTAAGAGAGCAACGTTGTGAACGGAAGTTTAGAAAAGAGGGGACTGCGTGCCCCAAACAGAAGGAGCCCTCTGCAGGTAGGAATTGCCTTCAAAGCAGGTAGGGGCAGCTGCAAGGAAAAGAACTTCAACTTAAAGGTGAGGACAGACCAAGGGCATGCACAAGATTCCGTCTTGCCAATGACCAAGGATGTTAAAAGTCACTGTGAAGTTTCAACAAGAGAATACAGGAGGGCCTGGCTCCCGTGGGTGAAAAAGCTATTTCTGGAAGAGACTAAGAGGCATGAACCTGTAAGTCTGGGTAGGGCAGAATGTCCCACTAGTGACTGAACCCTGGGCTTTGTGTCTCTGTGCCAATGAGAGCTGTCAGTCACCCTAGGCATGGCAAAGCATTTCACAAGTTGCCCCACCCCAAGAACCCCAGGGGTACATGTGTGGTGGGAAAAGGGTGTGCAGGGAAGCAGTCATAGGAGGGGAGGGCAGATGGCTGTGTTGTTGGGAGGTGGTTGTAGCCAAGAAAGAGACGTTCCTTGCCTCCTGGTACTGTGGACCCCAGGGCAGGACAGAGGACAGGATTTCTGCGTCCTCGATGATACCCCTGACTACCTTTTACCTACAGTCTCTGGGCCAGCTCGTGCCCACGTGGGTGGGGGAGCTATGAATTTAACTGAAGAGCAGGGCTATGAGATGATGTGGAGCACCAGAGAGGAATAATGGTCATCAAACTTAGTGACAGGAGTGGGATTATCCTTCCTAAGGAGCCACAGAGACCTGGGGACTTGTATGACCGCCAGATGGAGTGGAAACCAGTGGTCCTGCTTGCACAGGAAAGTCAAAATGACCCCACCCCCTACTTTGGACAGCATAAGACTTAAGGTTTGGGGACAAGTGACTGAAGGAGACCTGTGTAGATACTGAACTTCCTGTTAATCAGGCCAATGGGGATTTAAGCCAGTTTTCTTTATGGGAGAAAAATTTAGAAGACAGGTTATATGGCTCCTTAACTTTGTAGGACAAAGCTACTTAAGTGTCATCTGAACCCTGAGATATCTTTGCACTGGGGTAACATTTTCTGCCTCAGCAGCAGCTTCTAGAACTTGTGCTCCAGCTAACCTGGGCTGCCTGCCACCTTTCTCCAACTCCCCCTTGGCTTCCAGCCCCTGGGGCTCTACTCTTATTGACCCCTTGCCTCCAATGTCCTCTCTTCCCACCTGTAATCATTAAAATCCTACCCATTCTTTAAGACCTAAATCCACGTTACTTGCTACATGACGTCTCTCTGATCACCTCAACCAGAAGCAATCTCTCTCCTTTATTTCAACGAACTTTATTTTAGCATTCACATGTTTCTTTTCCACATTACCCCTAATAGCGTATTGTAGTTATTTGTTGCCTTTCTTTTTAGATCTAATAAATTGTAAACTGCATAGCTTGATATCTCCCATAGTGCCCTATACCTAGGAAGTACCCCTTACATTTCAAAGCAAAATTGAAAATTGCTACCAAGGTGTGATAGACGGTGGGAATGTCTCTCCAGCACCTCTTATCTTCCTCCACTCTGTGTAGTCACCATCAATGTGACTGGTGTTGGCCTCAACCAACTCCAGGGGTGGTATAAGTCTCCTATGGTGTAAGCCAATCCCAACCCACTTGCCAAAAGTGATGTTTCTTTGAGCCTGAGCCAATTAGCACATGGCAGGCCCACAGTGATTGGTTCTGGGGTGGTCCAATCAGAATGAAGCACAGGACACATGCTCAATGGTTATGAAAAGTAATAGCAATGGCAAGCCTGCAGAGTTATTCAATTTCAGGAGAGTAGCTGTTCACAGGCATCTTGTGACCATGAAGAAAACCAGCCTAACGAGGAATCTGGCCCACAAAAGACAGGCAGAGAGAATCAGAGAAATGGAGCTGGAGCCCTGATTAAACCATATCGGACACCTGCCCTACCATTAAACATTTCTTCAGCCATGTGAACCAATCAACGTTCTTCATTACTTGCAACCCAAAGCATCCTAAAGTACATTGAGAATGTGGCAATGTGAAGAGCATTATGTGTTCACACATCCACACGTATGTGCAGTGTTCACACATTCATATGTATGTGCAGTGCACACATGCACATGACCTGAATCTTACCAGGGAGAGGGAAACACACATAATCTCCAATTCCCAGGGTATTACAACAACCAATTTTACAAAATTCCACACTTTAAAGCTTTTTATAACAATTACCAAGACATGGAACTGATGTCTTTTGATAATTTTTCATTGATTTCTATATTAAAAATGATTTTGCAATTTTAACCTAAGTTCTTAAGAATATCTCAGACTCTAAGAACTGTAATAAATTGTACATTTTTCCCCTTTAAAAATTAATATAAGATTAGACTGCAGGTAGTGAGCATAGAATAGCACACAGATGTCATGTTATAAAGTTGTACACCTTAAATTTATATTAAACCATGTTATCCCAATAAACTTAGTTTAAAAATTGACATATTATTTGTGACCCCTTTAATAGTACTTAAAGTAAAAAAGCCAACTTTTATCTTAGTGTAAAGTTTGTCTTTTCAATATTTTCCTTAGAAGGTGAACTAGGGTTCTAAAGCTGGAAAGTGGTGTTGACTTTTTCTTGACTGGCTCTATGCCTCGACCTTCTTTACAACTTTGTTTTCCGAGCTTCCAACCTGCTTGTTTACCGGCTTTCTCGGCAAGCATCCCGAGCGTCTCCTCTAGGGACCTTGCTCCTAGTGAGCTGGGGCCACATGTGCCTCTTTCGTAACCCGTGCCCTCCTCACGCCATGTGGAGTCCCAGAGCTTCTCCAGACCTGGTGGGCAGCCCATGGAAATTTCCACAGCAACTGCTCAGCCCCAGCCCCCCCACCGGGGAGCTGGCTACAAGTCCTACCAGCCCAAGGACACAGCCTGGCTCTAGGTCAGGTCCTAGGTCTATTTATGACTTTTTATCTCAGGGTTTGCGCCTTGGCACTCCGCACTCAGGAAACCTCCTCCCCTTACCAGTACACACACACACACACACACACACACACACACACACATGGCCTTATCTCGCTTCCTTCATGGCTGCTGCCTGGATGGCCCCAATGGCTTCCTACCTTTGGTTCATTCTTCCTGGTGTGTGGCCAACCTATATTCTTTTATTTTCTTTTTTTTCTTTTATATTTTTATTTATTTTATTTTTGACAGAGAGAAAGAGAGACAGAGAGATACAGAGACAGAGAGAGAACTGAACTGGGGGAGCTCCCAGTTCAGCATATGGTTCCACATGGGCTGGTGCCAGGATTCGATCCCTGGTCCCCGGCGCTGCAAAGTGAGCGCTTAACCCACTGAGCCATCCCGGCTTCCCCTACCTATATTCTTTGATGGGAACAAAGAAAACCTTGACATTCAGATTAAATATCTATGTGGTCACTGATGAGCTTCTTAGTTTCTCACGTGTTTCCCCTTACTAGGGGAAATTTGTCTCCCAAGGGAGCAGGAACCTCTTCCTCACTCCCACCACACATGCCCCCAAGCTCAGCTCACGGACAGAACTAGCCACTGATCAACCCCAAGGCCCCTGTGGGATCCATTCAGGGAAGAGCTGAGCCCATGAGGGACCAGGGCTACTTGGTGCTGGAGAGACAGGTAGGGGATACCCTGTTTCTACCTCAGCAGCATCACCCTCTCTTCCCAGCAAGGAGTGAGAATAAGGGACTCAGAGCCAGAGACCCTGAAATCAGCAGAGATCCACCGCTCCGCACGATCCCTTAGGCCCCTATGTAACCTCCCCAGTTCCTTGGCATTCTAAGTTGCCAAATACCTGACCTACCTACTACCGGTAATTCTTATTTTATGATATTACTCGCCCTATTTTTAGCAGTGGCTATGTTTATTAAGTCATACAGATGTCAGCTAAAGCCTCCCTTGTCAAAATTGGTTCCAAAGTCTACTACCCATCCTGTGAAAGTCTGAAGTCCCTTCCCAAAAGCTTGGCCAGTTTCTGAGAGGTCAGGGTGGAAGGCGAGAAGAGATACATTTCCACAGTCACCTCTGGCCCTGAGCCCCAGCAACTGCCGAGTTCCATCAGTCTGGGACCTGTCTGGTCACCTGTGTGCTGTCCCTGTCCACAGCTTTAAGTATTAGATGCTCTCAAAAGTTTTTAGCCATCCCATCCTATGAGGGCTTTTATCAGCCGATTCCCCTTGTGAAGTGGTCCAGCTTGGTGGTTTTGTTCCTCTCCTCACCTCCCCATTTATCCTCCTTAACCCCTTCCTTTTGGATTACCTCCAGAACTCCACATTTTTCTCACTGTACTCTGCAGAGTCATTTATTTCTGTGCCATCCCTTCTGCCAAACTCAGCCCCTCAAGCTCATCAAGGTTCGGAATTAGGATCTTCCACTCGGCAAGATCTACCTTCCTATAGGTCCTGCAACTGTGGCTGTAAACAGTTTTTTCTCACAATATTAAGACTGCAATACAAGTTCTCCTAACTTCTTGCCAATGACAATTCCATTTTTTTAGAAAGCAGAAAAAATGAAGAGCGTTTTGGATCTAATTCTAGACAACCAGGGGCATCTGTTTGTAAGGTAAAAGTGAGAGAAAGCATGCTGTCATCAGGAGTCTGGGAGAGATGGGGAGGGCCTGCTAGATGATCAAGCGAGTGCCAAGACTTAGGAAAGACAATCCCAGGATACTTGGAGAAAAGCTAGGTGTGATTGATCCTGTGATCCAAGAATAAAGGCAGCTCAAGTAGGACCACATGAAGGAATAAACTGGAAATGATCCCAAAGAGGGAAGAGAAAAACAAGACCACAATCAAATACAACAGTAGGCAAGTGAATGGTCAGCAGGGTGTTCCTTTTCACACTGGCTGACAAAAGCTCGCATTTCATCACGTGACTTCCAAGGATGGTTGAGTAGATCAATCCCACATAGGGAGAGGACATCTTGACTTCACAAGGCATTTGTCAAAGTCCTTCAACATAACTATAATGCATCGATGGATGAAGCTGTGACTCAATTTTTATCAATATTGGTAGTTGATAATCATTGAATGACTACCCCCAATCCAGAGTTCTGTCTCCACTGGCTCTTGTTCTGCTCAATATTTTTACCTATGTCTCAGGTACGCATCCAGAGCTGCACTTGTTCAATATGGTATCCACTAGCCACATGTGACTATTTAAATTTAAATGATTATAATTTGAATTATAAAATCAGCAAGAGAAAGACAAGTTGTTATATCCAAGGGAACCTCCAGCAGATTTTCCAGCAGAAACTTTGCAGGCCAGAAGGGAGTAGCACAACACAGTCAACATGCTAAAAGAAAAAACTGCCATCCAAGAATGCTCTACCTAAAGGCAAAGTTGTCCTTTAAAACTGAAGTCTTCCAGACCAGCAAAAACTGAAGGAATTAAACAAAATACAATTTTAAATTACAACTGCCATTTAAAAATACAATTTAAAATTCAGTTCCTCGTTGCACTAGCCTCATCTCAGGTGGCTACCATATTGGACAGCACAGAGCATTTCCATCACCATGGAACCGTCTATTGGAAAATGCTGATCCAGGGGTAATGCTTGTCAGTTTCACAGAGGATACCAGGCTGAAGCAGAGCCAGCCTCCCACACAGTCACCACAGGCTGCCACGATGAACCAGGTCTATTCAGATGAACTCCAACAAATGTAAGCGTAATATCCTGCCTCGATAGGGGCTCCAAAACACCACTGCAGAGGTGTAGCAGAATCGTGGGGCACGCTGGTTTTCTCGAAAGACAAGCAGCTCCCTATGCCTCTAAGGGTAATGTAGCAACCCCAAATAATGAGATGTTGAGCCAAGTTCATGAAGTCTACAGCTCAGAGCACAAAAGGGATCGTTCCAAGCTCCACTGGTCAAATCGCCTGAGAGTTCAAGCGATTTTCCTTCAGTGGTGTTTTCAGAACAAGAATTGGCTGTGATGAAATTGATTAAATAGAAAACAGTGTGCACCACGAGGGACTGCTATTACACAAGCAGGTCACAACTGGGAACATGCACAGTAAGGGAGAAAAAACCTGCTACAAATAGCCCAGCTACTAGGTGGGATCTGCTGCCCTCGTGTGGCCATCCTGGCTCCGAGCTAACAACAGGAAGTTCAAGGCGATGGAGCCCATCCGTGGAGAGGCCAGAGAAGCTGTTGAAGGACAGTTGAACTGAAAGCCACCAGATGAAAGCGTCAGCCTTCCTAAGGGGCAGGGGTCATCCAAGTTTTTGGTCTCAGGATCTCTTTACATCCATAAAAATTATTGAGAGCCCCAAAGACTTTTGGTTATGAGAATTAATTCCATCCTGTTTTGAAATTAGAACTGAGAAACTTAAAAAAAATATTGATGTATCAATTTCTTTACAAATAGCCAACATTTCATGTTAACACAAATAATATACCAGGGCTGGCTGGAAATAATCCAGCCACTGTTAATATAACAAGAACCATTACATGACTGGATACTTTCTGGGCAGCCCTCATGTATTTATAAAAATAGCTATGTTTTGCTAAACAAAAATCAATTTGAATGAAAAGAGTGGCATTTCATTTACATCACTGTAATTCTTTTTAATAGAATTAATACAATACTTTAACAGAAGACAGCTGGAGTCTCATATTTTTTGCATTCAGTCCCTTGTGAATCCTGTCATGAAGCTTCTGGAAAAGTCCGGTACACACTCATGAGACAAGGGTAATGACAAAAAGAAATGATATCTTAGTGTTATTATGAAGTAGTTTTGAAGTAATGGGCCCCTGGTACCACACTCTAAGAACTAAACCTAACACACAGTCCTCCTCCATCAGCTAAGGCAACCAGGGCAGGGGCAGCTGGGAGGGCCCCCTCTTTCACCCTAACCGATGGCACCCGACGGCCTCTACTCCCAGAGGAAACTTCCACAGAAACAGACAGTAAAGCCTGCAAGTTTTTTCCTTTTATGTTGGACTGACATGCGATAGAAAAAATTATGGAAGACTATTGGCCAAGTCAGTGTTTCCCCAAGAGGGACAGGATTTTTAAGACACTCTGCAGGCTGAGAGAACAGAATGAGGTTCTGGCGTGGGTCTCTGGGAAGAGCCCGGGCCCTGTGCCCACCCGCTTTCTCCCTCATCAGGTTTTCCTCTGAGGAGATGGTAGAACCTCAGATAACAGAGGGGACCTGCCCCCTCCTGCCTTGGACCCTGGGGACCACAGTCACTCAGAGGTCCTTGGCATGGCCACTCGAGAGCAGAGATGGCGGCATGAAGCTACAGGCAGAAGGACCAGCGATTCCAGAGTTTCCTGTGGTCTAAGAAAGCAGCGCCCTTCCTGTGCCCAAGATGGATACAGAAGACAGTCGAGGGGCAGGGAGGGAGAGGGACAAGGGGATGCGATGTGCATCCTAAGGCCAGAGATCATTCAGTCAAAACCAAAGTGGGCTAGCCATGAACAATCCAAAAAAGAAACTAAGAAAACCATCCCATTGATAACAGCACCAAAAAGAATAAAATATTTAGGAGTAAACTTAGCCCAGGAGGCTGAAGATTTGCCCACTGGAAACTACAAAACACTGCTGAAGGAAATTGAAGAAGACACAAATAAAGGGAAAGACATCCTTGTTAATGATTGAAAAGATTTGACCTGGTTGACATGCCAGTACTACCAAAGAAATCCATAAATTCAACACAATCCCTATCAAAACCTGACCGATCTTTTTTTTTTTTTTTTGCAGAAAAAGACATTGTAAAGTTCAGATGATATCTCCAGGGAATTCCAAATAGCCAAAACAATCTCAAAAGAGAAAAAAGTTGTTGGCTTTTCACTTCATGATTTCAAAACTTACTACAAAGCTACTGGCATAAAGGTAGATCAAAGGAAACTGAGGAAACTAACTGAATGCAGCTGTATCATTTTATACTCTAACGCTGTATATTTTTAAGACTTCTTCCCTTAAAAAAATGAGAATAAAAAAGCATGTAGTTGACTGAAGATTAGCATCTCTCTGGAATATATATCTTACAAGGCCTAACTATACATAAGTAAAAGGCAAACCATCCAAATTTTCCTTTAATGGACAAAGGACATGAACAAGCAACCCACAAGGAAATCTGTATCGCCCAAACATATGAAAAAGATGTTTAACCTCATTGCGAACTAAAACCTAAAGGAGAGAACCCCATCCAATTAACACAAATGAAAATAGTACCAGATGTAGTCTAGCAGCGTTGGGGGGACAGGGAGAACTCTCGGATTGCAGGGGGGTAGATGAAGGGGACCAAGTACCTGGGAGCAAGTGGGAACATCTACTCAGCGAGGAGGCTAACTGCTAGTATTCACCCAAGTCCACAAAACAGATGTCCTCTGCAGTCCAGTTATAACACAAAAAATCCTGCAAAAACCTGGACTGTCCACCAACAGCCTAACGCATAAAGAGTGGCATGTCATACAAGAGAACACTGAACACCATCTAATTAGGGTACGAGTTGACTTCAGGACAGTGGGAGGGACTCAGGAGGATTAGGGCAGTATACAAGCAGGCCTTCAGAGTTATAACATTCTATTTGTAAAAACAAACCTGGTGCAAATATAGAAACAATGTCAAGGCTAATTAGTTGGTTACACGAGGGACTGGGGTGTTTGCACACCAGTTCCCTGTTCTTTTCAGCATGTTTGAATTACCTTTTTTTTCCAATCCTCTTTTATCCTCTCCTCCACTTGTGTGCTGGGTTCACCCGTCTCCCAGCTACTCAGGGACCCAAGTTTCCGCAGGTGGAGTGTCCATCTGCACCTTGGTTTTCTCTCCAATGTGCTTACCCTTTGGTCTTCTCACGGTTAGTTATTTTTTTCCCAGTCTTAACAGTTAACCTCCACGTATTATCAAGGGCACCATGCATCGCTCCCTCCCTCCCTGTCAATCCACCGTCTGCTTTTACCTCTGAATGTGGCTTCCATCCCCATCCCCAGGTCCCTGGCCAGGCCTTTGACAAAGTCCTCTAAGACTCACAAATCCAAACACTTGTCAAATCTCATCTTTGAAACCCCACCCTGAAACCCCTCTTTCAAAGATAAACATTGCCCTCCTTGCCACAGTGAATCAGCTTCTCCCATTTTTCTTCCCCTTTAACCCCTCAGGAGCTTTACCATCAGGGACCAGCCCTTATCGTCTTAAAATTCTCCCGCCTTTGGCTTTCACCACTGTCACACCACCGCCCTGGGTGTCTGGCTGCAAGTCACAAGCCAGTGATAGCTCTCCGATTCCAAGTGCCAATGCTCAGAAATGCCACCACTGGGCCGATGGCGTCTGGCCTCCCACCTCCCACGTTTGCCTCTGCTGTTCTGCAAACAGCGCAGGAGAAAGCAGTCTCCTGTCAAACATCAAAATGCAGAATCCTCTTTTTCCCCGCATGATAAATAGCCAGCTTCACAGTACTCACGTTATTTCTGGAACAAGAACACAGAGCTACCAGCTGAAAGTGCAAGGCCAGCGCCTGCGTCTCCTCAGGTCTGACAGCCGAGCTCCCAGCAAGACCCACAGCCTGCTCTGCACTGTTCCCAGGGGCTGGAGTCCCATTCCAAGATTCTGTGGTTTAAAAAAAAAGAGGACAAACCTCCCTGTGCACACCCACCCCCACGCCCTGAGAACAGCCATAGCAGGAAAGGCGGGCTCTCACCTGGCGCTCACATACTGGTTTCTGTTGGGCACCCACACCTGTCTTGGCAACTGCCTTGCAGTGTTTCTGAAGGTGACAGCAGAAGCCAGCACGAGGGGTCTGCTCAGCAGCCGGTCAGGGCCCGGAGCTGTTAGCCACCCGGACACGCCTAAGGAACTTCCTAGTACAAGAAGCCATGGAGGGGGTGGGAGGGTGGTTCAGCCCTGCTGCATCACTGGGCAAATCTTTCCGTGCCCGGAATGCAGGTCACCCCAGAAGTGGCCATGAGATGCAGGAAGAGCCAACACTGACAAACCAAATGCCAACATTCCAACGGGATTCACCTATTTATTGACACGAACATTAAGCCACTTCTCAGCAGAAGTTGCTGTGACAAGAACAGGACTCGGTTTCTAAAGGTCACAAAACAGCAGCATCACACACAAAGCACTGGGAACATTCCTTGCAGAGAAAATTGGCTTTTCTTCTTCGACCAGAATGACCAGGTGTGAAGTACTGCTCCGGTCCTACACGCATGCCTTCCTGCAGCTGGGCCCACGGAACGTTCCAGGCTCTGAGGCATCACCAGGCGGCCTCCTCCAGGCCCCTCCCCACGTCGCAGCCCCTGCCTCAGTTCATCGGGATTGACGTCCCGTTTCCTGTGGGTGAAGGAGCCACAGTCTGGTGACAAAATTAGCACCAAAAAGTGGTTCTTCCTCTTCACAAAATAAACATGATCCTTTTTACTCTCGTTTGCTTTTTCTGTTTTTAAGGAAAGTCTTAGAAATATATGGCACTAGAGTGGAAAGCTACGTAACTGCGTCCAGTTCTGTCCTACAGCTCCCGGCCACAGTCCCCGCCGGTCCGCTCAGATGTAGAGCTGGTGGGAGGCCAAGGCGTCCATGAAAGGGCGCACCAGGTTGTCTGTGGAGAAGTAGAAGATGAGTCCGAATGTGATGGAGATGGGGAGGGCCGGCAGCGCTTTCTTGAACACGGCGAGCAGCAGGAGGGTCAGACACAAGCCCTGAGGGACACAAGGGGCGGCGGGCTGAGCAGTGGGTGACAGCCGAGTCCCCAGGCTCAGCCCTGGTCCTCTCAGCAGCTCTGGGAGGGGCCCAGGGCAGGAGTTCCCCACCTTTGAAATATCACGCGTGTTGATGGGTGACCCAGCAAGCTGACCGCTAGCACAGTGCTGCCTCCACCAGACTGGCTGCGGTGGAGTCCTGACATCAGTACACAGGACTGGTGCGTTTATAGAACTGGGCACGCCTGAGGAAGACCTCAGTGACGGTCTCAGCAGCTGAACCAGACGCCACGTGACCCGTCCCCAGGGAAGCAGGTGCGTAGTGGCCCATCCTGTCCTATCTGGGGGTGGGGACAGGGGACAGAGTGCCCGCCCTGGCCTCAGGGAGAGCAGGGCTTCGGGTCAGACAGCACAGAGGTGGAGGAGCTCAGGTGACACACACTGGGGACAGACACAAAGCCTCCTAAACATTGGAGCCTCAGCCTGAGGAGCCACATGCAGGTTCGCGGGGCAGAGCCCGAGTGTGCCCCACCACCAGCCTTCATCCCCACGTGCAGTCGGCATGGGACATTTCCCCCATGATGAGCATCTGGCCGCTCATCACAACAGGGGCCTGCAAAATTTCACTGCTGGGGCCCCCTCCCAAGCCTCAGGGGAACCCCATGTGTCTGGATGGCATGGAAGGAACACGCCCAGCCCCTGATCGGAGACCTAACTTCAAATCGCAGCTCATCCCTCACCAGCGCTGTGACCACGGGCAAGGCCTATGCGTACTTCCTCTCCCACAAATCTCAGGAGGTCAGCCTGCCTCACAGGTGTCGTACCACAAAGCTAGCTAAGCCCCTGCCATCCCAGCGCGCGTGCTCAGTCGTGACAGAGCCCCTACGTCACCCCTCCCATGCCGTGCCTGCATCTCGTCGACTCCCAGAACCTCCAGGAAACCTGGGTCTCATCCTGAGGATCCTGGCCCACCCAGTCTCTATCACTTCTGTCCTCCCAGGGATGATGGCATCTGAACATTCCCCTGGGATCCTGAGCCCCCCATGAAGACCGCCACGGGCCCCACCAGCCACTCACAATGAGGATGGCCACGAAGCAGGCCAGCGTGGTGTTCCAGTCCCCGCTGCCCGTGGCTGCGGCCTTGCCCACCAGCACGCTGTAGAAGATGAAGTCTCCCAGGCCGAGCTTCACGCCCCCTGTGCGAGGACAAGAGAGTGAACCTGTCGTCGCGGAAGCCCCGGGAGGGAGCAGCGGGGAAGGCTGTGGGTGGCTCACCTGCCAGCCTCACCTGCCCTCTGAGCCCAAGCCCACACCTGCGTCCCCCACGTCTACAGTGGACATCCTGCAGGCCACGCAAGCACACGGGTCAGGATGGAATTCTCCACTGGCCACAACCCTGCACCCTCCCCATCACGTCCCTCCTCCCATACGTCCCCAAGCCCCAGGTGGCTCCCAGTGCTCAGGGGACACAGAAGGGACGCCCCGTGTTGATCTAGAAGGCCCGCTGAGCCCTTGCCTGCCTTCAGCCCCACCTCTGCACTTCTGGTCTCAGCACCCTGCCTTCGATTCCTCTAACTCACCATGTGACATCAGCCTCCTCCCCCCACCCCAGTGTGTCCCCCTCTCCTGGGGCTCACCCGCTGGAGCTCAGCTCAGAAGCCACCACCTCAGATAACTCTCTCTGACCCCTAAGGCCAGGTCAGGAACCAGTCAGGGCTCCCCACCGCCGAGTTCTCCTTCACAGTGTGCGGGGTCAGCGCCCACACCCGTGAGCTGTGAACCCCCCAGAGCCAGCACCCTCCCGGACACCGCAGCTCACAATGGCGTGCGTGGTTCAGCCACGGCCTGCCAGCACCACCCCCCCTTCAGGTTTCTCCTGACGTCTGGACAGCCATCGCTGGCATGAAAGGGGCTTCTCCCTCACGCACTCCTCTCCAGACCTTGGGAGCCCCACCTCTGGCCTCCACAGCTCCCCACCCCCACCCCCGGGCTCACACAGACCACCCGGACACAGGCGCCTTACTTTCCTCCTCTTCCACCAGCTCCTCCCCTGGGTAGCCGGGCAGGGGGGGCTCAAAGACTTCAGGGTACGAGGGCTCCCCAAAACTGTCACAGGAGTCTTCCTCTGGGTGTCCGGCATCATCATGGGTGCAGGCGGGAGGACAGGGCAGAGAGACAAGAGTCCAGTCAGCGAGCTCTCTGGTCTCTGGGGAACTAAGCTCCAACTCAGGGCTTCCCTGCCCTCACCCGCCGGATTCTCCATTGCACATAACCAGGAAAGGAAGGGAAGGGAAGCGGGGCTGAGGCCGAGGATCCAAGTCCCACCCTCACTCAGTCCCTACGAGGGTCAGTCTTCCCTTCGGCCCCTCCCGGACAGGTGAGGGGAGGCCAGGCCGAGCTGCTACAGGTGAGGGAGGCTGCACCCAGGGCCTGACACTCACCCATCTCTGGGTCGTAGGGGAGCTGAAGGGCTCCCTGCGAGGAGGGGTCCAGCTTGGCCATGCCCACCGTCCACACCATGGCGGCTGAGGAAGCAGAGCAGGGTCATGCCTCAGGCGGGGCTCACTGTGGCTGCCCCCAGGGCCTGAGAGGCAGGTGGGCCCGAGTGTGTGCCCAGAAGCCTCCGTTCCGGTGGCATTTCCATATGCCCCAGTGTTAGGAGTCCAGAGTCACTGACCAGGTGTGGACAGACAACGCCTTTTCCTGTCTTTTTTTTTTTCCTACTCACAGAAACAGCGGTAATAGTAATATCAGTGAACAGTTTTGGTGAACTATTGGTGGTTGTTTTACTGCGGTAAAACACACGTAACATAAAATGTACCTCCATAGCTATTTTTAATTGTACAATTTAACAGTGTTCAGTATACTCACACCATTGTGAAACAGATCTCCAGAACTTTTTCACCTTGTGACACTGAGACTTGATACCCAGTGAACAACTCCCCATTTCCTCCTCCCGCAGCCTCTGGCACCACTGTTCTACTTTCTGTCTCCGTGAGTTTGACTCCTCTAGATACCTCATATTATCAGTGGAGTCACACAGTGTTTATCTTTTTGTGCTGTCTTAGTTCTCTTAGCATAGTGTCCATGTAGCACGGGTCAGAATTCCCTTTCTTTTTAAGGCCGAGTAATATTCCACTGTGCGTATATACCACATTTCGTTTATCTAGCCATCTGCCAACTGACCCTTGGGTTGCTTCCGTCTCTTGACTATTGTGAATAACACCGCTATGAACATGGGTGTGTAAAAATATGTTCATGACCCTGTTTCCAATTCTCTCAGGTGTAAGTCCAGAAGTGGGGCTGCTGATCACGTGAGACTCACTGCATTTCTCTCTGGCCTGGAAACTCTCCTGAACTCTCCAGCTGCATGTCAAGTGAGCATCTCAATACGCCCCGAACGCTCCCAGCAGCAGCCCCCACCTGCCCCTGACCCAGTAAATGGCAAGCCCATCCTCTGTTGTTCAGTCCCAAAGCACCGACATCATCCTTGACTCCCTCAAAACAAGCATCCCAACCGTCAGCTAATCTTGCCCATTCAGCCTCCAGCATGTCTCCGGAATCCAACCACATCTCAGCACCTCTACTGCTGCCCCCAGGGCCAAACCACATTGCCTCTCTCCTGGGTTGTTATTCAGCCTCCAATCCTTGCTCCTGCTTCCACTTTTGTCCCCACACGTTTTTCTGACCCCTTGGGTCTGCGTACCCTGCTTTATCTGTCTACAGAGCATGCATGTCCTGACCTATGTGTTTGTCTGTTAGGGTGCTAT
Organism: Craseonycteris thonglongyai; assembly: GCA_004027555.1. Classification (NCBI taxonomy): domain Eukaryota; kingdom Metazoa; phylum Chordata; class Mammalia; order Chiroptera; family Craseonycteridae; genus Craseonycteris; species Craseonycteris thonglongyai. The sequence goes on from PVKE010004010.1 coordinate 44,924, forward strand.
CTGTCTCCCCGCCTAGAATGTGAGCTCCATCAGAGCACAAGGTGGTGAACGAAGTCCAGGCACCGTCTGAGTCTTCCACACAGAGCTCTGGCTCATCCTCAGAATGTGCTTTTACCCTGTGGGGCCGCAGAGCCAATGCCTCCACTCAGCTCCTCATCTGTGAGATTACCTAGCACGCTGCAGCTGTTCCATGAGCTGCTTCGCAGTGCACCCCGCAGACAGCTGAGCCCCAGAGATTCAGGCGACTGAAATAAACCCCACCAGCAACAAACAGGAGGCATCAAAGCCAGAGGGCTGTGAGCGCCAGAAGGCCTGGGCCCACGTGGTCTTTGTCTCTCGCTGCACCCCCAATGCCCAGCACAGTGCCCACCACAAAGTGGGGATCTGACGCACGTTTGCTGAATGGATGTATAAATCCAAACTCCCACGTCCTGGCCCGAGCCCAGTGATATCCTATGTGCCTTCCCTTCAACCAGCCACACAGCTGTGGAGGAAGCCCAGTGAATGGCAGGCACTCCCTGCTCCACCAGACCATGCCCTCAGGGCCCTCTCCAGAGTCCCTTCCTGGGAGTCTGGAGGGCTGAGGGGGTGTCCGTGGGCCCATGGGACATGTCTGCACCCAGCACACACCCTGGAGACTGGAAGGAATGAAGCCATGGGGGCCCCCTTCCTGCCTAACTTTGCAAGTTTCTTCCTGTGCAACAGTAAGATACAGCTGCCCTCACGACCAGAAGGGAGGGCCCCTCCTGGGGTCACCAAGGCTACCGCCTCCCTTTGGTTAGGGGAAGGGTAACTATCTCCCAGTCAACGCTCACAGCCACGCACAGGAAGCTGCCCCCGGCTCCCACCTGCGGTGCCTTCTGAGCCCAGGTCAGGAGGAGGCACAGAGGTCACTCACACGAGTATATCAGGGCAGGAAATATGGGTTCGTTTCTCTCCTGCGCGGTCTCCACCAGCATTCTCAGCGGCCCTTTGGGGCACAGCACAGCCACGAGATCTGGAAGGACAAAGACGTCTTCACAGGTTAAAAAAGACATTTAGGGAAGGCTGGGATGGCTCAGCAGGTTGAGCGCTCGCTTTGAAGCCCCGGGGACCGAGGATCGAGTCCCGGCCCCGGCCCATGCGGACCCACATGCTGGACTGGGGTGTGCCCCCAGTTCAGTTCTTGCCGGTGCAGCCCCATGCCCACCTGTGGAGTGAAACATATGGAAAACTGATGTCGACTATAGAGGCTGCTCTGGGCCCTCCCCCTTCTCTCTGTCTCTCTCTGTCTCTGTTTCTCTCTGTCAAAAATCAATAAAATAAATCTTAAAAAAAAAAAAGACATTTATTCCCAAGCAGCCCCCGGAGGGAGGAGCCAGCCCTCTCATACCAGCTAGCGTGTCCCAGAGCCCCGGCTGAGGCTCTCAGAACGTGTGCGGCCATCCTAGCATCTAACCAATGGGTTCCGGTCAGTCTCTAGAGTCTCTGCTGGCTGGAGCCCAGAGCGGGTCTCACAGGGCTGCCTCTCTGGGCCTCAAATGCCTTACCCCACAAATGGAAGAAATGGTACTGGCGATGCTAATCATGCCGGTACCAGTTAAACAGCAGTTAACACCCGGATGCCTGTTACTTACAGGTGCTGTGCCCAATAGCTGACAGTGTGTCAAGTGCCTCACAGTGTGAGAGCTCAACACACACTTGCTACCATTAGTAACCAGGTCAAGAGCCACGTGTCTACGGGACCCCGTGTTTTACGAAGGTGAACCTCTCAGAAGGGAGCCCACCCAGGCACCCCAGGGAGGGAGGGGACCTTTTCAGCAGTAATGACCTGGGCCTGGAGGATGCCCACCGTCCACCGCCGGGCTCCTGCACCCACCTACCGTACACGGAGATGGCGCCCAGGATGACCCACGCCGACCACTCCGGGAGGTACTTGATGAACACCAAGGCCATGAGCGCGCTGATCATGATGAGGTAGGCCTGCTGCAGCACGAGGGGGCCCTTCCAGTGGATGCACACCATGCCCACCGCCCCGAAGTTCCATACAGTCAGGAACAGGGTGGGGTAGTCCATAGCCACGTTGTAGGTCTTGAACACTTCCCTGCAGGACCAGAATCAAGCCCACCAGGGGCAGGGGACTCAGAGAAGAAGTCAGACCCTGACGCAGTTCAACACCTGCTCCTCTACCACTGAGCCCCAGCGTGGGCTTTTCCAGCCTCTGGTTTCACTGACTGATACCCCCTTTCCCATTTCCACGAGCCCTACAACTAACTACTTGAAATGCCTTCTAGAATAAGGTGGGAAGTAAACCGACGTCTCATCTTTGGGCGGGTTCATCTAAACCTGCGCTGGCTCAACCCGGAGGCCCCTAGCCCCTGGGGAAGGTCCTGGGAAAAGTGCTTTCTGCTGTCCCTCTGGTCTTTGGGTTCCTGAGTCAGGCTGATATCCCAAATCAAGGCAACGGAGGTCCCTTTCTTCACAAACTAGGAAGCGCCCAGGCCTGGCCTGAAGATCATAATGTCAATTTTGAGGCCTCTGCCCTCCTGGGGTTCACAGACAGCCTCCTCCATGAGGGCCCCGCTTGTTTCCATCAGGAACCGGAAGGGTGGCCACCACAGAGCCCACTGCCCTGGACCAAGAAGGTCTGGGCTCTGGAAGCAGTGACACTGGGGAGGGTGTGGAGCCCACAGGTGCCCTTCCCTGCCCAGGAGAGGGGCCGAGGACCCCGCTTCTTACCAGCTGCCACTCACCCGAGGTAGATGTAGGTGAAGAGGAACAGCAACATCAGAGAAGACATGATCAACCAGCCGTGGATGAACTAGACAAACAGGCAGAATGACTATGCGGTATCCCAACCCACAAATCACAAGGCCCCCAGGTTCTTGGGACTGATGCCCAAGCCTGAAAATCTTCCTGTGAGGCTCCTTCGTGACCATGTGGGAAGGTACACGTGGCCGTTTTACATATAAGGAGGGCACAGAAGTTCAAGTTCTCTCAAGGTCGCCCAGCAAGTGCATGAAGGAGATAAAACTCCTCTAGTTGTAAACACCGGAGCTCTGCTTGCTCACTTAGAAAGGACAGGTGGGAGTCTCCCACACGCCAGGCACATTCTAGGCTCTGAGGATAAAGTCTCTGCCACAGGTGTCACATTCCAGGGTGAGGGTAGTTAGGCGATAAAAACACATAAACATGTATTAACAGGTAGTGATAGGGCCATGAAGGCAAAGACTGGCAGAATACAGTGAAAGGAGGTTTATTAGGGATGCCACTTTAGCTAGAGCAGTCGGGGCAGGCTCCTGGGGGAGCTTCTTCTGGGCAGTCAACTCACGAAGGTGTCCACTCCCTGCCTGCCCCTCACCTGAGGGGCAGCTCCTCAGAAAGACACTGTACTCCTATGGCCAAACAGGGGAGGGTGCAGGATGAGGGTGGGCGGAGCCTACGCCAGCCCCTTAGCCACGGCACAGAGGTGGCTCGGAGGTGGCACTCCTTCCAGTCTCCCCCGTGAGGAGGCACCCAGCTCGGGCCCCTGGGGACCTCAGGGGGACCTGGTCTAGCAGGAGTGAAGTCAGGGGCCTTGGCCGTGCTGTGCAGCCTTTGGGAAAATGTGCTGACCCCTTTTTCCCAGCCACCCCTGCTCACCTGAGGCCACCATCATCACCTAAGCCTCACGGGACCCACAAGTAAGCCTAGCTGAATGGGTGTCAGAGCTGCCCCTTCATGGTCCTCAGACTGGTCCCTGACACCCACTGACCACAGCAGGGCCACTCCCCAGCCTCCATGCTCCTGGCTGGCTTTCACTCATGCTGCATCCGCTTCCCACTGCCCTGATGTAAGACTCTGCTCCACTTACAGGTGATTGTTTACGGATAAGCTTCAGCTCCTGGGTTCTTCCTGACAGCCCCTCCCCTTGTTTACCCCACGGTCACCCCCAGCTCTCACGACCTCCTCCACAGACAGTGACGGCCTGAATACAGAGCGCTGTGTAAGCCTGAGTGTGAGTGGTTTTAACTAGGAATGCCTAGTTCAACTTCCCATCTCTAAGTTTATAACATCTCTGCAAACAGGCAATGCACATGATTTGGGCCAGGAGGGATCCTACTCCTCTACCACCCGCTGGGGCCACTCCATAGCTACAGGGGGCCACCCAGCCATCTCCCAGCATGGGAAGACCCCAGCACAGCATCTGTGCATCCCCAGCCGAAAGGGAAATGGGAAAATAAAAATAAACCTGGAGGGGAAGTATGGAATCTAAAATAGAACACCTCACTTCTTCAGAAGGAGAAGCAAAGTAAAATTAACTTTGAATATGAGAAGTGACACCCTGAACCTTGCAAGGAGGAACTCAATTAAGTGGGATTATGTGTAAGCTTACAAGACACCAGCATTGGGTAATCCATGGTGGGAGGCAGGAGTGGGGTGGAAAGAGTACCAAAAATCAGAACGTTGTGCAGAAAAAGAGGAACTCTGATTTTTTTTTTTAAGCCCGTGGTTGCTGCCTGAGAGGCACCTTGTGGCGTGAGGACATGGGGGACCGGGCTGGGGCGCACCTTGTAGCAGCGGTACTTGTACAGCACAACCAGGAGGATGGTCATGACCACAATGACACTGATCATGAGGAGGGTGTTGAGCACGGAGTTGAGGAGGCGCTGGCCGACTGAGGGCGTGTCCTCAGTGAACGGCGTGTAGATGCTGAAAGAGAAGGTGCGGGTCCACTCTCTGCCCCCCGCCTCCGCCCCAAGGGAGCCTGAGACAGCTGCTGGAGGCGCCCTGAGAACACCTGCCCTGCCTTCAACCCATGTCCTGGCTCCCTAACCTCAGCCTGGTGACTGGGCCCAGTGTAGCAGCAGGGAAGCACCCGGAGGGCCTCTCCAAGGCCCCGCACACACCAATTAAACCCTCCCTTGAAGATGCTTCTCCCTGTCCACCCCACGACTCTGCTCTGGTCCAGGGAGGCTCATCAGCCCCCTCCAGCCTAGGATGTGCCCCCCGCTTCTTATTCTACTCCAGCAGGAAGCAAGTCACTGAGGGTCCATGCTGCACTGTGGCAGGCACAGTTCTGAGACCTTCACAGAGATGAGCTCACCTAATTATTACTGTCAAACCCATTACAGAGATGAGGAAACTGAGGTGGAGAGAGGTCAGGAAGGCACTGAGGCAGTGGGTGGCCCGTCGGGGGATGGACTCTTTGTCCCTGCTCTTTGCTGCCACTAGCATGGAGCTGCAGTGACCAGCAGAGGTCACAACCCCCTGCCCCGCTCGGCTCCCCACACGGCCCCAGCCCCCAACTCACAGCTGTCCATTCTTCTCCGTGTAGAAGCGCACAGACTTGATGGTGGCCACCACTACAACCATGCACAGAGTCACAGGCACAAACAGCATGATCACATGCTTCGCCCCATACTTGAGGGTCAGCTCCTCCTCCAGGCCGGGTGGCCGCCCAGGGACCCCACTGCAGACGTAGCGGTCAGGGTCCTCTTCGTGGTCCTCCTCAGTGTCTGGGCCTCTCTGTGCGAAACCACACTGTGAGGGCCATAGAATGCCCCCCACAGGTGGCTGACTGATGCAGTGAATGGGCGTTATGAGACAGGAAACAAGAAGTTTCTAGATGTAAGGGCTGCAGTTCAGATGTGGGAGTGATGCAAATTCCAGGACATTTAGAAAGTTTATAAGGATGCTTACAGAAGATTTAGTTGGTCCTAATCACCACAGATGCAAAAGGGAGGCCGCAGCAGCCATAGAAGAAGGCCCACAACTTAACGGCTAATGGGATTGGAACACATCTAAAGAGCTCTCCCCTCCCCCCAAGTACAGGGACATAGGACACCGCTCAGCACTGATTCGGGAGGAGACAGACCAGGTGATAGGAAGAAACCAGACAGGAAACATTTCTGGTTGACAAATCACAAACTAGAATGGTCAGCACACATAGGGACTTTCTGATTATAAATACGACACTGGCAATTTGCAAAGGAAGACATTACTTTGAGCTTTCTGTCTGCCAAAATCAAGCATGCAAAATCTGGAGCTCCAAACCAGCGAGGCTAACCAGGCATCAAGCATCTGGTAAGATCTGGGCTTTGGGAAGTCGGGCGTGCACATGAGTAAGCACCTAATGAGGGGCGGCAGGATGCCCACCACATACTGGCACAAACGCATCTGCAAGAATGTCTGCTTTGGAATTGTAGCAAGTCAGGGTCATTAGCTGCCTTGTTAGTTAGATTAACAGCCAAAGACAAAGCCAAATGAAACAAAAATAAAAAATGACTACTTCTTTGGTATCACACCTCACCGAGAATTCTAATCTACTCTGCCGAGAAGAAAAAAACAACTGTTAATGAACAGGAACTGAAACAACTAAAATGCACAAAAACTCCAGGAGATTAAAGAAGAAACTAGCAAGAAAAGTCTGAGGAGTGGATGTGCAGTGGCCTTGAACTGGTGAGATCTTGCACAGAGGAAGGTCAGAGAAATGAGCTCTAATCTCAGCGAGGGGGAGTAAGGCTGGCTGAAAGAAAAAGCAAAGTCCACATGGAAAGGTTTTTAAATATAATGGGCAAAACAAAGAATGGGATTCAGGCGAATTTAGACGCTGCTTTGCCCTGATGGGGAGGGAGGTGGCTTGGCTGGGTGACTCTCCCACGTACACCCCTCACTTCATAATGTTATAATATAATCTGCTGCCCTGCAGATGCAGAGATAAGACTCCAGTGCAGCCCACCCTCCTGCTATGGACTGAAGTTTGTGCCCCAGAGGTGGGGTCTTCAGGAGGTGATTAGGTCAGGAAGGAAGAGCCCTCCAGTGCCCTTTTCATCATGTGAGGACACAGAGAAGAATGCTGTCTATGAAACAGGAAGCAGGCCTTCATCAGACACCAGGTCTGCCAGCACCTTGAATTTGGACTTCCCGCCGCCGGAAGTGGCTACTGCTCAGAAGCCACCCAATTTACGGTATGTTTGTTATAGCAGCTGGAATGGACTAAGACATCCCCAGCTCAAAAGTCAAACACGAATCAGGGAGACTCAGCCCCTGTTATCGCGTCTGCCATCTGGCAGCAAAGTCCCCCTCCAGCCGTTTTCCTCCTCCTGCCCTTGAGCCTGCGTTACCTGGCCCAGCATCCAAACTCACCCTCACATTACTGCACTAGGAAGGTGAATCTAAGGCGGCAGGGGCTGCAGTGGAGAATCAGTCAGTCCACTGCAAAGCTGAACTTGAACAGGCTCGTGTGCAGTCCACCAGGACGTCCTCACAGACATAAGATCCGCCATGGCGACTGCCCGCCCTGCTAGCCAATTCTCATCGTACTCCCCACTACCACCTCATCAGGGAATGTCTGCTCCCCACACGTTCGGCATGGGAACCCCAGCTGGCTGCACCTACCCACTGGGCAGCATGCTCGCCGTCCTCCGGGCCCTGCCTGCCTTCCTGGTAGGAGCGCGGTGTGGGGCTCTCAGCCGACATCAGGGATGTCCGTTCATCGCACACTTCTTCCTCACTGTCAGAGGCCATGAATGTGAGCATGGCCCTGCCTCTGGATGCGCCTGGAAAAAAGGAACACAGGGGACCTCGTTCCACGGCCCTGTGAGGCAAAGGCAGTGGAGGGCTGAGGCGGTGGCTAGAGGCAGCTCTAAGACTGGACACTGGTCCCACCCCGCAGCGATGCCCCCAGGACACTGTGTCAAATGACTGCTGTAAAGCAACAGTCCTCAAGGGCTGCCTCTGAGGTGGTAGAGGCCTCAAGAGGAACTGGCCTGAGGAGATCCAGACCACAGGGGCAAAAGGCCCAACTAGAGAAGTCAGGGACACTCCAAACTGTTGCACACTCACTTAGTCAGTCAACAAACATCTGCTGAGCACCTGTCGTGTGCCAACAACTGTGCTGGGCTCTAGGGATGTGGAGATGAGTAAAAAACACACTTTTGTCCTTGGAAAAACAAAACAAACAAACAAAACCACCCAATGTGTTAAGTTTTCTAATCCAGGTGTTTACCAAATAGCACAGATGCACAAAGATGGGACTACATCTCAGAGATCAGGAACATTTTCTAGAGAAGATAACGTCGTCTAATGGACACAGATATCAGGCCCTGGCACTGCTGGGCAGAGCTGGGCTGTGGCAGTGGGGCTTCCTTGCGCCACGTTAAGGAGGTGGAGGTGTACCATGACCCTGGAGGAATCTTTGGGTGGTGAGATTTCTGGGTGACTTTTACTTTATATTTTTCTGCATTTCTCAAAGCTTTTACAATAAACATGGATTGCATCTGTGGTCTTTTACTAAGCTATTGATTTTTTAAAGGGACACAATGAGTATCAACATTTAGATTTTCTTCCACTCCTTCCTCTCCCGCCTCCCCTCCCTCTGGACTGGGGGAAGCAGATGGACTCGTGAAGTCATCTCATTTCTTCGGCAGCCCCTCTTATTACCTGACTCCCGAAGGAGCGAGAACCCAGCAGCCGGGATGCTTTTCTTTGGCTTTTCAGTGGGGACCGGAGCCTGACGGCACTCTGAAATCCTTGGAGGGAAAAATCACCACCCAAATCTGTGCAGATAAACCGCCTTCTTGCTAGATGTTTGTCCACAGCAGAGCAACAGTGACGTCAAGAGCTCCTGAGGGAGGCTGACTCACAGGCAGGTGGGGGTGGGGGTGGGTGACTCTCCTTCAGCTGATGCCAAATCCTGTCACCCCACACAGCAACCAACGCTCCGTTCTCTGAGGGAGCCACAGGAAAACGCAGAGGGGCTGATGGGGGCTCGGGAGTCCAGGGTAGGAGAGTCCCTTGTCCTGGAAACCCTCCCCAGAGCAAAGCACGGTGGCTAAAAGCTGCCTTGCAGCAGGATGCAAAACCAAACACCAAAGAAACCACTGCTCACTCCCATTAATCAGCCCAATGGGCTCGAAATGCCGAGTAGTCAAGCCAAGGGACTCTGACCCAGAGAACCTCCCCAGCCACGCTGAGTCTGCAGTCCCTGCAATTATTATGGAAACCCGGTGACCCAATTTTCTCGACCTTCTTTTCATTTCAGAGAAATGTGATGGTTTTAACCTTAAATTTTAAGGCCAATGGAGATTTTAAAATGCCACAGTAAACACTAGTGCCTCATGGAAAAAGATGGAAATTGCCGATCCAACAGCCAATGGGGAGTCGCTGCACTTAACCACACACACTCTGCATCGAAAAGTCTGGATCCCAAATACTTCGTTGTGTTTTGTTTTGACTGCAACAGGCCTAAGTGAATAATTTTCTCTCACTCTCAAAGAGGGTAGTGGTAGACAGGCTACTTTCTATGGTCACACAGCCACCTCGCAGCATTCCCAGGACTTCTGGGAAGTTCCCAGCCTCCCCCATACTAGGGAAGAGTTTGCTAAGGTGAGGAAATTCCTACAGCTTCTCTGCATGCCTATGTCCCCAGGCCCAGACACCTGACCATGCATTTGGCCCTGGCTGACCTTCATCCATCTGTCCATCCACCTCAGCCCATACCATGATGCACATCATGTGCTGGGTAGTTCTCCCCAGCACAGGGAGCGGGCCTTGGCCAGCACAGGGCCTGAGTCCCACAGGGAGACCCTGAAGTGCCAGTCCACCCTCCCAGATCAGAGGCCCTGGAGCAGCCCGATGGGGCCTCTAAACCTTGACCCAGGCTCTCAATTTACCTCCATCTGCCCTTTCCTACTCAGAAGTGCCCGGGACCCAGATAGATTTCTCTCATTTCTTGAAGTAGCCTAGATAAAGGGTGGTTTGGGGAAGTGACAGCAGGAAGCTGCAAAGGTCGTCACAGGCCATGTCCCTAACATGTCACCTTCAAATAGGGCCCAGAAAAACATTTTTAGATGAGAAACAGCAAGTCGGTTGTCAAAAGCTGAGGCTTTGGAGACTGACAGCGTTCCAATCACCTTGGCTGCATGACCTCAGGCAATTTATTGAATTTCACATGGCCCATTTCCTCTTCTGGAAAAAGCAGAATAGGCACACCTTGCAAGTGTACTGTAAAAACTAGAAATAATGTGTAAAGTGCCCAGCACATAGTAGGTGTTCAATAAACGGTAGTTATAAAGAAGATGAAAAAGCGGCAGGGACACAATAACAATAACGGAAGCCTGATTATGCCCCTTGGAAAGTTAGGGATAGCTACACCACCAGACACATAAGTTGAGCTACCAAGGTGACACCTCATCCAGGGTTTCACCCACCTATCGCCAGCCCAGCACACTCTAGCAACACGAACATTTTGTCAAACGAAAAGGCATGTCCATAGGACCAATGTCAGAAAGGGCAAGGACCTGAAAAGCCACCGAGTCAGCACCCTACTTTATAGTTTAAAAAAACTGAAGCCCAGAGGGATAAAAGGCCATCAACAGGCTAAAGGACAAAAACCAAAGCCACAGTTACAATTAAAGTCTCTCACCTGTCAACAGAGAACCTCGTCCCTGCCACTCAAGAGCACCTGTAAGGGTCACATACTAGATGGCCCAGGGCCATGGTCACGCAGGCAGACCACAGAGCACACGTGGGCTCTCTGGGCACACACTCATATTGACAAGGCACGTGCCTTTTCCATGTGCAGGTATCTGTCTTATTTAATACACAGCTTCTCCAAAACAAAGACGAGAGGTCAGTGAACTACAAATACTCACCCACCAGATCACCTGCCACCCTGAAACTCAGTAGTCCCTCTCCTGCCCCCCACCCTACAACTCCAGCCTGGGGGCCTACTCCGCTCCCCCTCTATTAGTGCTCCACATGGGGGCAGTGAGGTGGTGGCTCCAACATGGGCATGGCACAGAGAAAGGGAGTACCCACATGTGGGCATGTGGCAGGAATCAGGGCACTGCTTCTCTGGTCGATTCAAAGTGGGGTAGTATGCTAGAATAGCTCAGCAGTTGAGCACTGGCCTCATAATCGTGAGGTCTAGGGTTCGATTCCCACCCCAGGCAGCCCCATATCCACCTGTGTGGAATGCAACTATGTCACAACTAATGATGTACAACTACGGAGACTGCTCTGGGCTCTCCCCTTCTCTCCTCCCTCTCTTTCGCTCTCTCACTTTCTCTCAAACAATAAAAGTAAATCTTAAAAAATAATATTTAGAAAAAAAAAAAGGGAGGGTTGGGAAGGGCCTTGCGTGGTGCTGGTGAGATAAATAACGGTCTACACAACAATCAAACCTGGTTTTCCAAAGATACTTGATACAGAAAAAATTCTGAGGGCATAACAGTAACAGAAAAGATAGAACACAAAACTTCATCTCCGGTTTCCTACCTCTAATATTTTAACAAATATATATATGTGTGTGTGTGTGTGTGTGTGTGTGTGTGTGTGTGTGTATCATGAAGTACTATACGGAAATGCACGTTAACAGTGGTTACAGCTGGGCTGATGGCTAATGGATGACTTTTTAAAAAATATTGCCTGAATTTTCTAGAATGAGCATGTATTACTTTTATTTTTAAAAACTCAGCAAGTTGCTGGTTAAGCTCGAGCAGAAAGGTGAGCACCCTTTCCATTTTTCTTCCCACGCTCCAGTAGACTACATTTTGGCAAACACTGCTGAGCAACCCATTCTCCCAGGCAATGAAAACGCTAAACAAAACTCTCCCTTCCTGACACCTGGTCTTTTCGGAGGATGGGTTTGAAATTGCTCTTTCCTGGATCTTAACAAGGCACCCCTGCCACCAGCAGGCCTGGAGGCCAACACGATGACACAAAGCCTGAAGCTCAGGTCAGAGAGCTCAAGGTCAGGAGGATCTCAGGCTCTGGCCAGGGGCAGCCTGGAGGGCATGCCAGCCTCTGGGCCTCAACATTCCTTTCCCCGGCCCCTCCTCCAGCTGCTGGAGTTGGGGAACAGGCGGAAATACTTGCAGCCATTTGTTATCTTGCCAGTCCCCAACTACATGGTGTCCTCAAGTCAAAGCAACAGCTGAAAACCAGCCAAGACGCCTTCATTAGAAACATGCATGTGACCTACACACACACTGCTTTGGTTTCTATAAAAAACAGATGTGTATATATATGTATGTATATATTTTTTTAATTTAAAATTTATTTTTGGCTTTGTCAGTAAGTCAGGAGATCATATAGGTATTTCCTGGGCAGTCGAGCAAGGGCTTGGGTAGGGGGGAAATGTGGGAAACCTCTTGCACAAACACTCAAAAGACTAAGAAGATGCAGCCAGCTGGGTTCAAATCCTGGTGGTCCGTCACCAAAGCCACATAATAGGACAAGTTGCTTAACTTCCTGAACATCAGTTTCCCCTGCTGAAGAAGGGTAAGAATCAGTTACTGTAGTGTGATTGACACTCTTTAGAAAACTGTGATTACTGTACTAAACAGCTTTTTATTGCATATGACAAACTCATAAAGAATGTCATGTCACGATCATCATCAATAACTTAAGAGGCCAAGGTAGATGGGAAACTCTCATTTGGCAAACCCTACGTATACAGTGGGACTGTGATCAGCCATTGAGGAGCTGACGAAGTGGTGACAGGCATGACAACCTGAACCAGGCCTCCATGCTCATCGGAGTGGCAGCCGCTGGCAAGGTTCTTCCTTGTCCTTCTTTCTCAGATAGGAACAAGGTACTCAACTCCGACACACGCACCAGACCTGGTGCACAAGTACCTTAACACCAGACCATATAGAATTTCCCTGAAAACCTGAAACCACACACATCCAACTTGGAGCAACATTCCTCCAAGCCCCTCCCCCTCCCAGCCCTTGCCCTAAATGCCCCTCTGTGCACACAAGGCATGAACTTGGGAGAGTCTGCCCACCTGATGGGTGGCTGAGGCCGCAGCTCTGAGCTGGAGCCAGGCGCCCCTGTCCCCACACCAGCTGGGCCCCAAAATCACAGGTGCTGACTCGTCTCCCCCCACTCCCACACAACCACATTCACACAGAGGGGAACCTGAGGCTCCTACACCTGAAGCAGCTTATCCAGTCTTTAATTACTGCCCAGGGACTTGGCGGAAGGCCTCGGAGGCTCAGGTGTCTATAGAATGAACTATACACACTTCAGGGGCATCCGTCCAGGAAGCCAGGGTCTGTCCTAATCAAGTTACTCTCAGCACGGACTTAGCAACTCAGAATGTCCATTTTGAATTAAGCTGGTTCTGCAAATGTTCTGGATGCAAAATGCCTCTCCGGGTCTCTACCTGTAAATCGGGGTGCAGTTAGTCCACCCATCAACAGTTCATACCTTAAAAAAGGGAAAACTCGACTCCGTGGACAGAAGCATGCCATCCAACTGCCAAAGGACTAAGGTCTGGTCCCAGGGCTGGACTAGAACTAGAGGCCAGGACAATGGGTTCTAAGCCTGGCTCTGCTATATCCTACCTGCACAGTGTCACCTGACCTTGAACAGTGTCACTTTAGCTTGCTGGGCTGAGTTTCTACATCCATAAATTTTGGACTGGGGACCAGCTACTGTTTCAGGTTTCTTCAGCTTCAAAAGCTTGATTCTGGGAGTCTCCCCACCAATGTCAATGCCTGATAAAACACTGATGATCACAAAATCGCCCCTGCTCCATGCGGCCCAGTGCCTCACATCAACAGAAAGACTTCCGTCTCCCTCCTGACCCCACAAGCAGTGCTCAGAGCCCGGTGCCACAGGCTATAGGACTGCGTGCCAAGGAGGTCCCAGCCGAAAGAGGACCCGTGTCCTTATCCACACGCCTCTGAGCCCCCACGTGCACTGCGCCTTTAAATGCTCTGACCCTTTAACAGCTCGCACCGCGCCCACCCCCAGCGGGGTCTCAGGCGACTACAGGACACCGCCCGGCTGCAGGCCCGAGGCCTGGGGGGGACGCTCCCCGCGCTCCTGCCACAACCCCAGTTCCGGGCCGGCCCCCTTCATGGCTCTCCCAGGGCTCGGCCCTCTGCCGCCCCCGCGGCGGCCGCCGAGGGCCGCAGAGGCCCGGACAGCCGCGCGCGCAGGGACCGCAGCCCGGAACTGGTGACCGGACCCCGAGCGGCCGCAGAGAGGGGCGCGCGGCGGGCAGGGCCCGGCCCGCGGGGCCACGGGCGCCCTTCGCGCTGCGGGTGGCTGGGCCCCGCCGGAGCGCCTCAGACCCCAGCTCGCCCGCCCGCTCACCTGCTCCGCCGCGGCTCTCGGGCCGTCTTGACGCCGGTGGCCCAGCACCGGGTTGGACCCTGCACGGGCGCAGGCTCCGCCCCCGGCGCAGGCCCCGCCCCCGGCGCAGGCCCCGCCCCGGCGCAGGCTCCGCCCTCGTCTCCGCCCCCCGGCACAGGCCCCGCCCCTGTCTCCGCCCCCGTCAGCGACGCCAAGTTGTCGGGCCCCAGTTGGGGCCTGGGCATGCGTGGGGCGGGTGTGCAGAGGGGCCTGGCCTGCCTCGCATCACGCCGCGTGGAGGTCTTAAACTTGACACGAGACCGGGCACTGGCCGTAGGAGTGGAGGCCAGGCCTGCAACCTAGCAGGGGCCTGGAGGCTCCTTGGGGAATTAGCATGCTTGCTTTGTGACAGGTCTCATTTCCTGTAGCGTTAGGTATCCTCGTGTCCCCCACCCCCACGGAGGATTCACTTTACTTTTCGAGAGCACCAGTAGCTTGGTGCTAACATCGTGAGAATTTTCCTTGTCTGGTTTTTAGAGCTTCAGAACCTCCGGGAGCTCCTGAACAGGGATGAACTTGCTACCCATGACCTGAGAATTGGCCCAAAGAGTTGTGATTCCAGGATTTGGGGGCCAGGGGATGCATTGAGATTGTCAATAATTTGACATTGCTGAATTAGCTTCACTTAAAAAATAATAATAATGGGGAAGCCGGGATGGTTCGGTGGGTTAAGCACTCACTTTGCAGCCCCGGAGACCAAGGATCAAATCCAGGCCCCGGCCCAGGTGGACCCATATGCTGAGCTGGGGAGTGTCCCCAGTTCTGTTCTCACCGGGGTGAGACCCCGGCCCAGTTCCTGCGGGTCTGGGAGGGGCTTGGAGGAATGTTGCTCCAAGTGGGATGTGTGTGGTTTCAGGTTTTCAGGGAAATTCTATATCGTCTGGTGTTAAGGTACTTGTGCACCAGATCCGGTGCGTGTGTCAGAGATGAGTACCCCACCCACCTGTGGAATAAAACTATGTGGAAAAACCAATGATGTGCAACTGTGGAGACTGTTCTGGGCCCTCCCCCTTCTCTCTGTCTCTGTCTCTGTATCTCTCTCTGTGTCAAAAACAATTTTAAAAAATTTAAAAAATATAAGATGAAATTCACATAACAAAATTAACCATTTTAAAGTGTACAGTTCAATGGCATTTAGTACATTCACAGTATTGGTGCAATTCCAGCCATCTCTATTTCTAAACCATTTCCATCACTCCAAGATAAAACCTATTTATTAAACAGTTTCTTCTCATCTTCTCCCCCCAGCCCCTGACAACCACCTCTACTTCAGTCTCTATGGATTTACTCATTTTTGATATTGCATGTAAATGGAATCATACAATATGTGACCTGCTATGTCTGGCTTCTTTCACTTATTAATAGCATAATGTTTTCAAGGTTCATCCACATGGCGACATGTATCAGCACTTCATTGCTTTTTATGGCTGAATAATATCCCATTATATGTATATATCACAGCTTATTTATGCATTGATGTGTTCATGAATAAATATCCTGCCTGTTTTCTCCTTTGGCTATTGTCAGTAGTGCTGTTATAAATGTGTGTACCTACATTTGTTTGAGTAACTTTTTCGATTCTTTTTTGGTACATACCCAGGAGTTGAATTGCTGGATCATATAAAAATTCTATGCTTAACATTTTGAGGAACCACCAAGCTGTTTTCCACAGAGGCTAAACCATCTTGCATTCCTACCAGCAATGCATAGAGGGTTCCAATTTCTCCATATCCTCCAACACTTTTTCCATTTTTAAAAATATTATTATTATTGCTATTCTAGAGGGTATGAAGAATTCGTCAGTTTCCTCTAGGTTATGTAATTTGTTGATGTACAATTGGTCATAGCGTTCCTTTTCATCTTTTTTATTTTTCTGTAAAAATCGGAGTAATGTCCCCACTTTCATTTCTAATTTTAGTTATTTGCATCTTTTTTTTTTTTCTTAGCCTAGCTAAAGATTTGTCCATTTTTGTTGATCTTTTCAAAATTTTCCTTTCAACTATGGTACATTTCAGCTCCAGAAGTATTTCTAATTAGTTCCTTTTAATAATTTCTATGTCTGTGTTAACATTCTCTATACACTGATTGTCCTCTGCCTTCCTTTTGTTCTTTGTCTCTGGTTTCCTTTAGCTGTTTAAGCATATTTGAGGCAGTTCATTTAAAATCTTTGTCTCAGCAAGTCCAATGTCTGGGCTTCCTCTGGGATGGTTTCTGTTATTTCTTTTCCTGTGAATGAGTCATACTTTTGCTCTGTATGCCTTTTCACTTTTTTGTGGAAACTGGACATTTTGAATATTATCATGTAGTAACTCTGAAAGTCAGATTCTGTTCCCTGTTCTCAAGGTTTACTGTTATTGCTTATTAAGGGCTGCAGTCATCTGTTTAGTGACATTTCCAAACGAACGTTTGCAGACTGTAGTCCTTATCATATGTAGTCATTGAGGTCTCTGTTCCGTTATCTCATTAGTCAGCCACTGACCAGACACAGATTTCCTTAAACACCTGGAGTCAAAACAAACAAACAAAACCTAAAAGGAATCTCTCCTGGTCTTTGCAGATTGGCTCTGAGCTGGATACTCCTGCTGGGCTTAGCCAGGCCACCTGAAGCTCTGCCTTAGCCTGTATTTCCTGCTTGCATGGAGCCCAGAGGTCAGCCAAAGGCGCAAGCCGAGGTCCTCTCAGATCTTTTCTGAGACTATGTCCGGCCCTGGGCACATGTATTGCATGCAGCCTAGATTCCCTACTATACAAAGTAGCCCTTCAAAGCCCTTATTCTCCAAGTATCTTCCTCCTTAGCCTCCTCCTTCCCAGGCCTTTTGGTCTGTCTGCTGCTTAGCCTGCCTGCTATACCTTATCCCAGACATCTTTCAACAGATACCAGCTGGGAAGTTTCTCCAGTGTGAGGGAGGTGAAGCAAGGGTCCGCCTCTGCACCAGTCCCCCGGGGAACTGCCAGCCAAGTCAAAATGCACAACCACGTTGTTGAGAAGAAGGTCCATATTGCCCATCCAGGCGCTAGCAAGCCACAGGAGGAGTCCCGGCTGTGTTCTTCACGGCTGCTGCTGAGCCTGGAAATGGGCAATGGTAGGTGGGTAAGCAAAACTTGCATCACTTTCTTACTGAAATTTAACAGCCTTCTCTTCACGAATCATGACCCTGGTTGCTCTGAAGTTTTTTATTAGAATCTAGTGATCAAAAAAAAAATTGATTCTGTCCATTTTTTTTTTCTTTTTAAGATTTATTTTTACTGTTTTTGACAGAGAGAGAGAAAGAGAGAGAGACAGAGAGAGAGAAGGGGGAGGACCCAGAGCAGTCTCCATAGTTTCACAGCATTAGTTTTCTACATAGTTTTCATTCCACAGGTGGGGGCCGGGCTGCACAGGACAGGAACTGGCCAGAGGGGCTCCCGTATGGAAAGCACACCCCAGTGAGAACTGAAATGGGGCCAGACTACAGCTCATCACGTGGATCAGCATGGGCCAGGGCCAGGATTCGATCCTCGGACCCCAGGGTTGCAAGATGAGCTCTCAACCCACTGAGCCATCCCAGTTTCCCCTGATTCTGTCCATTTTTGCCAGCTGGATGGCTAAGTGGAGAAAATGATTCTTGGAGCAACTTGTCTGCCATTTTCCCATGACCTCACTCCTAGGTAGCCTCACTTTTACCACTGGGCACTATTGATTGCAGATTTTTCTCCTTGATGCTGTGTTCTCCTTGCTTCTCTCCTTCACTGTGGACTTCACCTTCTCTTCCCAACCTTGTTTCCAGGCCCCAGTGGGGCTCTGTCCTCATTGTGCACACTGTCCTTGGGGAATCCAGCCAGGCCCAGAGCAGCCACCTTACGTTGATGAATCCCAACACTGAATCTGCCACTTAGTCTTCTCCCCAGAGCCCCGGACACACAGCTAACTGACCATGGCCCACTCCACTCAGAAATATATAGAGGTAATAGCTGAAGTTCAAGCAGCCATCTTAGCCTGTAGTGACCATGAGAATAGGGAAGCAACAAAAGGAAAGAGCTCTGTCAGATGATCATGGAGTCACTAGCTTAGAACTGCTTGCCTCTTGGGGAAGCTGGATGGCTCAGCTGGTCAAGCACTCGCTTTGCAGCCCCAGAGCCTGAGGATCGAATCCTGGCCCCAGCCCATGTGGACCCATATGCTGAACTGGGGTGTGCCCCCAGTTCAGTTCTTGCCGGGGCCTATGCAGGAGGCTCCCAGCCCAGTTCCTGCCCTGTGCAGCTCCGTGCCCACCTGTGGAGTGAAACTATATGGAAAACTAATGTCAACTACGGAGACTGCTCTGGGCCCTCCCCCTTCTCTCTGTCTCTCTCTGTCTGCCTATCCCTCTCTCTGTTAAAAAAAAACAATAAAAATAAATCTTTTATTTTTTATTTTTTATATATTTATAGAGAGTAATTATTTTATCTTCAGTGCATATTTATTTTTATTTTACTTTTGACAGATAGAGAGAGAGACAGAGACAGAGACAGCCAGAGAACCGAACTGTGGGAACTCCCCAGTTTAGCATGTGGGTCCTGCCTGGGCCGGAGCCGGGATTCGATCCTCGGTCCTCGGGGCTTCAAAGCGAGCGCTCAACCCGCTGAGCCGTCCTGGCTTTCCCAAAAATAAATCTTAAAAAAAAAAAAAAGAATTGCTTGCCTCTTGACTCTGTCTCAGGAAGGGAAAAACAACTTGCGTCTTGTTGATGCCATTGTTATTCTGTGATTCCCTCACACACAGCTAGACCCTGCATGATACGGAAAACCGGTCCAGCCCCATCCCCCTCACACCATATGCCCCATGGCTACACTAAACTTCCTGAAGCTGTCTCTGCTCCCACTCCTTTGCACAGCACTTACTGCAGTGTGTTATACGGAGCTATTCACTTGTCTCCCTCAGTCCCATGAGCATCTCTAGAGCAGGGACGGTATCTTTCATGGATTCCTGCCATGGGATCTTTAAGGCAAGAAAGGGAGGAATAGCAAATGGACATTTTCAGGGTCCCCATTGTACGTGCTTTACATTTTCTCTGATTTTAGTTATGGGGACGACTCTGAGGGGTGAGCATTAATATCATTCTTTCAGACATGAGGAAATGGAGGTCCACAAAGACAAAGCTGTTTCCCAAATGTGCATGGATCACGAGTAGCAGAACTAAGCGTGGAACTTCAGTCTGTCTGAGCGGAGGCAGCGGCCGAATCAACCCCACTCAGAAGGTTCCGTGTCAGGGCGTGACCTGGCTGTAGCTGAGGGATCTTTGCTGAATTCATTTCTTCCCTTCACGGTTCTCCTCTGAGGTCATCACTCTCAGCTGCTTTTCACATGCTGGTCTGTGAGGGGTGAGTCAGTGCCTCCCAGACCAGGACCTCGGTTCAGGCAGGGATGACCTCTACTTCTGGTTCTGGTGTTCAGGGGATTGAGTTTTCTTGTCACACACTTTAGAAACCAAGCATTTCCCGGGAGATAACGTGGGGGAGTGGGGACCACCTGAGTTTATAAGCCTAGGTTTGAACTCCATCTCTTCCACTTACATGCTGCATGACCCAGGGCAATGACTTAACCTCCTTACTGGGCCTTCAAGTCCTCATCTGTGAAGAGAACCAACGATATCCCTCAGAAGATCATGGGAGGATTCAAAGAGAAATAGGGGTCACCGTGACAGGAGCACCATGACACATAGCAAACGTTAGCTGCCTTTCTCCCTCTCTTTTCTGTTTGAGGTGGGGATCTGATTTTCATTTGACATTTAATTGAGATGGCAGACTGGATCATTATTCACAAATACCCTGCACCTCTCACTTCTGAAGGACGATGCTTTTCTGTGCTGTTGAGCACAGGACTGGCCATGTCCTATGAGAGTTTAACCAATGTCAACAGAAGTGGTGCGTGGCAGTTCTGGACAGAAGCTCAAAGGTCCTGGGCAGGCCTCACCTGCTGTCTTACCCAACTGCTAGGAGAGCAGTGAGTTATATTCCAGACAGGCTGCTCCAGGAGGCTGGGTTCACAGTTATTGTGGGAAGGCCATGTCATATGCAAAGCAAGCGCTTAGCCCACTGAGCCATCCCGGGGTTCCCTCTATGTTCTTTTGTTCTGTGTACCATTCTGTAAAGGGAAGCAGTCGTTATCCATAGCTATTCACTTAGTGAAGAAGGCAAACTTTCAGAAAACGGCAGATACCTGCACTATAGGAGGTCTCAGTGATGTTTTCTGGGCACGGCAGGGTGGGAGGGAGCATTTAGGTTGGGGAAAATCTCCATTTTTATATCCCAGGTCGTTGTGTAACTACTGTGATCTTCTCCAGTTATAAATCCATGGAGCCTGGGTTTGTTTACCATACGCAGTTCTAGACCAGAGACCTCATGCTGAAAGAATTTCATTAATAAGCACTCTTCCTCCTAGCAAATACCCACTTATCAGTATGTTTACAAAGAGATTAAACCAGGCCACCAGATTCCTTTCTTTCCCTAGGAGTGTCCCCACAGTGATCAGCAAAGGAATGGGTCACAGACCAATTGCCTTCTTTCTTCCCCATTTTCCAAGGCAGCTGTTTGCACTTTAGTTCTCTCTCTTTTCTCTCTCTCTCTTCCTTTCTCTTCTTTCTTCTTTCTCTCTCTCCTTCCTTCCTTCCTTCCTTCTTTCCTTCCTTCTTCCCTTCCTTTCTTCCTTCTTTCCTTCTTTCCTTTCTTCCTTCCTTCTTTCTTCCGTACTCTGGAAGTTTTAAAAACTTTTATTGTAGTTAAGGGGATTTCTGGTTTCAATAAAGACAGAGTAGTTTCTACTAGTCTAATCTTTTTACAGACAACAATTATAAACTCTAGACAAAATGTTTAAAATATATTATATATTTTATTAAGTATATTAAGTATATTAAGGCACTGGAGAGCAACTAGAAGCAGGCAGAAACCGGAAGGTATTTGACTCCTGAGGTTCAGAACTGCATTATGTGATATCTTTTTTTTTTTTTTTTATGGTTGCCCCTGGGGGCATGGCCAGCCCAGACAGCTTGGAGTGGCTAATAGTGAAGCGGAAAGCCCCAGCCAGCCACAGTCAGATTTATTCCAAGGTACACAGGCAGGTACCAGAAGATGACGGTGGAGGCTGGCCGAGTAGCTGGAAAATGGAGGCAATCCAAGCAAAAAGGAGCTGCAGATGGGTGAGCCCCCCAAATCTGCAATAAATTTCCCTCAAAACCATGACTAGCCCCCAAATGGTATTACTATCTTACCAAAGATGTAGGACACTTTATAATGATAAAAGAGACCATTCATCAACAAAACATAACCATCTTAATTGTGTATGTACCTAATAATAGAGCTTCCCCAGCACATGAAACAAAAAGAGAAATAGAAAAAAAACCCACCATAATAACAGTGAGAACGCTTAGCAGTCTTCTCTCAGGAATTGATCAAATGAGACAAAACACAGACAGACATACAAAGACACCAAAAAACAATAAGGGTAAAGACTGGAACAGCACCGTAGTTGTGTCTCTAGTCTCTCATTACCACCACACACACACACACACAGTACTCCTGACACCAGGCATGTGTGTGTGTGTGTGTTTCCCACACCCAGCAGTTCTGCCATACCAGCTGGATATCCTACCATTTAACTCAATTCTGACCCTATCTACCTGGAGAAAGCCGCGGATTCCACAGGTTAGGGGTTCAGTCCTACAAGACTGTCCCCACCCCCACTTCAGATGCCATTGTCAAGTAGGAGATCCCCAGGGTTACTCAACAACTTCTGTCTAACTCAGCACCAAATCAGAGACTCCTGTTATGTCCTTCTTCCTGGATTTGCTTACTTGCTAGAACAGCTCACTTACTAACAGTCACCAGGTTATTAAAGGACATGATAAAGGATACAGATGAATAGCTAGATAAAGAGATGCACAGGGCGAGATCTGGGAGTGTCTCAAGTATGGGAACTTCTGTCCCTGTGGAGTTAGGATGTGTCTGTCACACTCCTGACATATGGGTGTGCTCCAAATCTCATCATCTATAATATCATCGAAATCCGGCACAGGTAAGACTCTGAGTACCATCCAACCTAGAGCAAAATTCTTCATCTGTGAACTTGTAAAACTAGAGAAGTTATCTGCTCCCAAACTACAATTGTGAGATAGGTACAGGCTAACAGTTGTAGACATCTCTGTTCCAAAAGGGGGAAAATAGGAGAAGGAACAGAGTGATCAGCCCCAAGTAGTTTTGAAATCCAACTGGGCAAACTCCATTAGGTCTCAAGACCCCAGGAGTAAAGCTTTGTGGCCTGAGGCTCTCACCCCACCCCCCAAACCCCCACCCCACCCCCGCTCCTTGCCTCCCCGCCTCCTCACTTCCCTAGAGCCATCTTCCTTTTTCTTTTCTTTTTATTTATTTATTTATTTATGTATTTATTTATTTATTTGTTTATTTATTTATTGTTAAATTTAATGGGGTGACATTGGTTGGTAACAATCAGACAGTTTCCCAATGGACAACTCCACATCACATCACCCATGCATCGCATTATGTGCCCAGCTCCCAGAATCAGGTCCCCCTCCAACCCAATATATCTG
>PVKE010004011.1:0-55000 GCA_004027555.1 Craseonycteris thonglongyai
GAGAGAAGTGCCAGAACATTTTTTAATGATATCCTTAAATATGACATGACTTGTGATGCTTCTTCTAGTGGAATATCATGCTGCCACGAAAAATAATATTTATGGAAGACCATAATAATAATCAACATTTATTGCATACCGTACTCACTAAGCTATGTGCTCTTTTTTTGGTATTTTGTTTCAGTGTCACAACAATATTTTGCTAGATAGGAAAACTGAGCCTTAAGTATTGAGCAACTCCTGCCCTGTGCAGCCCCGCCTCCGCCTGTGGAATGAAACTATGTAGAAAACTAATGTGCAACTATGGAGACTGCTCTGGGCCCTTCCCCTTCTCTCTCTCTCTCTCTCTCTCTCTCTCTCTCTCTCTCTCTCTCTCTCTCTCTCTCTCAAAAACAATAAAATTAAATCTTTAAAAAATGTATTGAGCAACTTGCCAAGGTAAGATGACCATAAATTCTGGGACAGTCTTGCTTTGTGCCTGATGTCTTAGGCTAATTATGAACAGCGCTCCTTTTCACTCTCCTATGTGTTCCCATTTGGGTGGTGGGGTATACATGGTCATCTAGGGTCACAGAGCTGTAGGTGGCAGAATCAGGATTTAGACCCCTACAGACTGACGCTAAAACTGCACTCTTGACCACTATGCTATGTTACAAAATGTATTAGTTACAAAATTGGGGGGGGGGGGAGTGCATATTATCATGTAATCATTGTTTTTCAAACATTCTGTGCATAGAAAGCACTCAGGAAGAAAATACATGAATGAGTAGATATGGACGGAGAGAATATAATCAATTTTTAAAATATTTCTTTCTACTTTATGTTTTCTAACTTTTCTTCAATTAGAATGTCTGACTTTTATAATAAAAATAGTATTTTTAAAAGTGCAGGCATAAAAAGTATCTCAAGTAGTATTTCATAAATAAGTATTATTTGAAATTTTCGATGCTATCAAAAATTAAGTACTATGACATCAAAAAGATATGAAGGAGAGTGAGGAGGAAAAGAAAAAAATGAAAAGAAGAGAACCTTTGGGCTAAGAGTAATGAATTTGTAGAAATCTGTAATCTTAACTGGCCATGGTGTGGCTTTGACCTTGTAGCCTCAGAAGCCCCCAGAGGGTCAAAGCTAATGGGAGGATACAGTGTAATGATCATAAACACGTGTTTTATAGCTATAACAGACATTTTAGGATGAATTGGGGAGATTTTATTATGGACAGGGTATTATTACATGATGTTATGGAATTACTGTCACTTAATTTTGTTTGTTTGCTTAGCTAAGAGAATGGTATTATTATTGTAGGTTGTGCAAAAGAATGTCCTTCCTCTTGGGAAATGAATGTTGAAATATTTAGGGATAAAGTATAATCATCATCTCCACAACTTACACTCAAATGGTTCAGGGGAAGTTTGTGCGTATATAGAAAGAGAACAAATGTGGCAAAATGATAGCAACTGCTTCATCCTCTTTGGGGTAATATAGGTGTTCATTGTATTATACCTTGAAATTTCTTTGTATGTTTGGCGATTTTCAAAATAAAAGTTGGAATGGAATTTTTAAAAATCCTTTTGAAATACTAAAATAAGAAAAGACCAAAAAGCATGTATTAAAATAATTATTAAAAAATCTAGGTTTTAGAGCTAGAGATTTCAATTCTTGGACAGCTTAAGAGCTTTAATACTGGGGGGCAAGTCTTTCTAAGCCTCAGTTTCTTCCTCTATAAAATGATGAGAATAGCAACCTCATAGATTTTTGAACAGGATTAACAGAGTATATGTGTAAAGCAACTATCACTGTGCCTGTCCACAGTTCATATGAGTAAAAAATAATCTAATCACATGACACAAAATAGAAGTCTCATGAAAACTCTGTAGAGCTTTGAGAAATTCAAAACAAAGGAAGTTTCTTTTTCCTACTACAGCTATCTTTTCCATGCAAATACAACTGAGCTTGATATATGGAAAAATGGACTGAAAGTCTTCACCAGCTTTGACCAAATCTACTTAACCACAAGTCGTTTCTATTGTATTTGTTTTCGTTTGTTGTGTTTTGTTTTAGTCTATTTTCTCTACCTCTGACTTAGGGGTTCAAGTGAAGGGCAAAGAAGCTCAAGTTCAACTCATCCAGGAGGTTCTGATGGGCACCCAGGGAAGTCAGAATACTCATAAATGGAGGATAAACTTGGGTGTCTTAATCAGTGCCCTAATAAAACAACATATAAGTTCAATAGTACTGGTAATGATGATTATAATACTGAAAAAGAAATCATGAATGTTTTAGCCAAGCACACATTTATAGAGCACTTATTTTTTATGCCTGTAATGTGCTGAAGATGAAGAGGTGAATAAGATAAAACCCCTGCTCATTGGGTGGTGATAAGAATCGACATGTAAATAATTCACGATAATGACATAAAAGGCACTTTATAGTTTGTAAACCATTTTCCCTACATTGCTTCACTCAGCTAACCATCAAGAGGTAGCATCTATGGTAGAAAAGTGTCTTCTCATTGAATTTTCTCATTTGATCTTCAGAGTGAGTGATATCATAACACACATACTGGGTAGCGAGAACTTCAGTCCCAGTTTCATTGCATCATCTGTATCATGACATCAGTGCTTCAACCTTTATTTAACTGAAGACGTGATGTCCACGTCTTATTCATCTCTGTATCTTAATTTTCTGCAAGGAAGTCAGAATATAGTAGCTACTCAATATAGTATAGAATATAAGCTACAGAATATAGTAATTTATTCACTGAAGGAAGGTAGAAAGGCAAGGATGGAGTAAGGATAGGAAGGAGGAAGAGAGAAAGGGAGGGGTGGGGGGTGAGAAGAAAAGGGATACAATCAAACTAAGAATTTAGTCAAGCCTCTACCATGTACCTAAGATATGTTAAGCAGCAGTATGGGAAATGCCAAAGAAGCCTAAGAGACAAGTGTCTGCCCACCAAGACTTTTAAGCAATACCAATAAAATAATTTAAAGACAATAAATAAAACTTACTTTTAAGTAAAAAAAAAAAAAAATCTAAAGAAAAACGATAGCCCCAGAGCATGCATTTTATGACAAATCAGAGAAAAGTTGTAATTACAAGAAAATAAAATTGATTTGCAATTTAACTTATTGCAAGTTCGTGAAAGTGATTTCTCTTTTGCTCTGTAACATTGCTAAATTAAACTAAGGTTCAGTTGGCAAAGTTCACACCAAATGCAAATTCCAATGAACAATATCAGTGACCTGAAAAGCCCCTTTAAATGGGAGTTCCAATGTCAACATTACGATCTCACATATTCAATAGTCAGTTCTCTTCATTATGAATAATAAATGAGCATCACTTTTAAATATACAAGTATTGAGTTATATATGCATAAATTAACCACAACTCAAGTAAAGAAGAAAAATCTATATAAATCTGCATTAATCTTTTATTAAATTTTCCACTTGTCATAAACAGTTTGCAACCAGATATATATCTTCATACCAAACATCATGTAAAACCTCTCACTCAATAATCCAATTGATATCCAGGTAGTATATTCAGTGGCAACAGTTCTCCAATGGGCCATTTTATAACCGAGGCCAAGGTTAATCATCCTTAGCTTCCTAAGTGTGATCTTAACCGAACTCCTACTGCTTACTAGTGACTTTCAAACAACTTCCTGTTTTATGGTTAGTTAATTATTCTTTACTAACATTAATTCCTCCCAGAACTGGGACCATCAAACAATATGCTAAAAGAGATGTCTATTATCTTTTATTGTTTTTGGACACTTTTCTCCCACACTTAAAAAATTCTTGTTTACAGCATTTCTGCTAAATACTTATATTTTATCTGTCCTTTACTGTTTATCTATGTCCTTCCCTTAATTTCCAACTGGATTAAAATGTGCCTGCTAAATAAATTAAGAAATTAAAAACTGAACTTAGTACCTTAAATGCCTTCCAGAAACTCCTGAACTTCTATTGAAGTTAACCCATAGATTTGTGTCTGAACTTTGTAGTAACTAATACAATCAAGGAAATATAATTCATCATCCATTCATTCATTCATTCACTTACATGACAAATGCTTATTTGACATATTAGATGAAAGATACTTTGTTGGACACTGACTATACAGAGTAGGGTAAAAAGACAGTTTCTCACCTTGGAGAACTTACCATCTAGCTATATATACCAACTTTAACAGTTATAAAGTAATAAATGATGAAAATCCCATAAATAAATAACAGCATTCTAAGAGAGCAAATTTTAGGAAAGATCAAACTTCAGACTGGGTGAAACAAAATCTAATCTGAGACCTCCCTAGGTTGCCTTTTAGTTCCCATTCCCCTTTCTTTCTTAATAATAGAACTTTACCTTTCACTAGGCACAATGCTGCCCCCCACCCCAAAAAGAACATTACATTTTCTAGCTTCCCTTGCAGCTAGAGATAACCATATGATTAAGTTCTGGCCAATTAAATAAGCTGGAATAATCTGTGGGCTTCTGGAAACTGCGTGCTGACAGTAGTCTCACCGTGAGAAGCATCCATTTGCAATCTCCACTTCCTCCTACTGATGGCCTATGATGACTGAAGTTCCAATGGCCATTTTGGACATAAAGTGATCTTGAAGGTGAAAGGCATGTACTGAGGATGGCAGAGAAGAAACATGAAAATCCAGGTGACACTTTGGAGATGCTAGATGAACCCTTGACTCCTTATCCTGATCTCCTACATAAAAAAGATACCATTTATGTCTCTTGTTAAGTCCACTGTTCTTTGAGTTTCTCTATTGTATGTAGCTGATTTTAAATCCAGCTGATTCCATAGCATAAAGACAAGCAAAGGGTTAAGAAAGGAGGGCTCCAGTCAACAGACTGAAAGTTGGAAAGACCTGGGTTACTTCAGGGACTGAGAAAAGATCAGTTTAGAGCAACAGTCCCCAATGTTTTTGGCACAAGGGACCACCAGTTTGGGGGAAGACAATTTTTCCATGGAGTGGGGCATGGGGGGACGTGGGGGCAGTCAGGATGATTCAAGCACATTACATTTATTGTGCACTTTATTTATATTATTATTACATTTCAATATATAATAAAATAATTATACAACTCACCATAATGCAGAATCAGTGGAAGCCCCAAGCTTGTTTTCTTGCAACTACACGATTCTGTCTGAGGGTGATGGGAGACAGTGACACCTGAAGTGCGTTGCTTGTGTCCAGTCTACTCTGTAATCTCGTTTCGGTTGCTGTCACTGCAGAAAGCCCTGCTTCACAAAGACAGGATGTTGGAAATAGAAGCAGGCTTTTCAGTGCTTGTGTGGCAGTCAAGGGCTATTCTACCTTTACTGTAATCCAGAATCTATAGAGATTCGAGTTGTCTCAAACATACTTTCAAGGCCACAGTCACTAGCAATCCTCTTCTAGCGTGTCCTCTAGCAGGACAAAGTTGATTCACCTGGCTTATTCACAAATGGGTCGCAGATCCATTTCTTTCCAGTTCAGGGGTCTTCTGTGGTGGGGAAATGATGCTCCCACTCTTTTGAAAGCTGAGATTGGTGATCATGCACCAGCTGGGGGAAAGAAGGCCCTGGCTCAGTCTCTTTCAAAACATGCGAATGTTTGAAACATGTCAAAAATCCCAATGTTCACTCATCACCCCCATAATTCCAGTTTGGCTTTGTATGCAGCCACTTTATCTGCTGACTTGAACATAGTTGTCATTCTCTCCTGAAATGACAGATTGAGTTTGTTGAGCAGGTTGAATATGTCACACAAGTAAGCAAGTTTTGTGACCCATTCTGTGTCACTGGTATGGGCTGTCAGAGGTGACTGTTCTTCTAAAAGAAGTCTCTGGAACAGCACTCGTAATTCAAAAACTCTGACCAGCGACCTCCCTTTAGAAAGCCATCTCCCTTCTGTGTATAAGAGAAGACGTGTGTGCTCTGTGTCCACCTCCTCACAGAGCTGCATGAACAGATATGAGTTAAGGACATGTACTTTAATGTGGTTGATAATTTTAATCACATCCTGGAAAACGCCGTTAAGTCCAGGTGACATTTCTGGCTAGCCAGCTTTTCTCTGTGGATGACACAGTATGTAGACTTGCATTCAGAAGTGACCTCTTTGAGCTGAGTAGTGAAACTAGAAAGCCGTTGAAACATGGCGGCTGCTCCGTCCATGCATATACTGACACAAAATGACCAGTTCGGTTTTCCTGATCTGTAATCATTCAAAAACTTGATTAGTTCTGCAGCTCTGGTGTTGGTTGGCAACAAAAGTGCATATAACATCCTCATGTATGTCCTCCTGAAAAATATATTGCACAAAAACAAGCATTGTTGCCTTGTTGTCAACATCAGTAGGCTCATCAACCTGAATTACTTACCATGGTGACTCATTAATCCTCTCTAATGATTGTGCCCCAACATCCTCTGCTATTTCATCAATTCATCTAGTTATGATGCCAGCTGAAAGAGGAACATGTGCCACCTTTTGCTGCAGCCTTTCCGAAAAGTTCATGACAAATGTTCTTGGCACAGGCAGAATGCACTCCTCACCAATAGTAAAGGGCTTCTTAGCTTCAGCAATGCGGTTAGCCACTAAGAATGATGCTCTCGGTGCAGACACGTTTAATGAAGTGGTGGCCTTCAGTACTTGCTTCTGTTCTTCGTGTCCAAGTGTTTTTCCTTTGAAAAACTCCGAAGGCTTGTTATTTAATGTGGGGTGCTTGTCTCCATGTGGCAAAGCAGTTTTGAAAGTGTCACAGCTTCATTGAATAGCCGGTCACCACATACTATACAAAGTGGGATTGGAGATTGCGAATCACCTTTTGCAATGAACCCATAATCTAAGTAGGACTCTTGATATTTTCTTTTAAAGGCAGCTTTCTTTTTGTTGGCAGTCTCAGGGTCTTCTGCTGTCTCATCATTGGGTCCTTCCCCCTTTTCAAAGAAGCTCTCCAGTGACAGTTGTGTTTACTCATTTGGGCTAGGGTTAGCTTGTGGGCTTACCAAAACTGTGACTGAGACAAATGCACAGTGCAGGAAAGAGATGCGGAGGGAACTGGTAAATAAAACAATGGAAAGGCCATGTGTGGACTAAAATAAGTGTCTGATTCTGACTCAAAGCCTGCCACCAGACGCAGCTGTACCACTGAAGTACATCAACTCACCACTATCAAGCCTGCCACCAGGTGCGGCTTAACTGTCACTTACCACTCACTGATAGGGTTTTGATATGAGTCTGCAAGCAATTTATTAATCATGGTCTCTGGGCAGTCACACCTCTCTCTCTGCTAATGTTAATCTATCTGTAGCCACTGCCCAGCTCCAACATCACGGCCTCAGCTCCACCTCAGATCATCCGGCAGTAGAGTCTCACAAGGAGCACAACCTGGATCCCTCATATACACACTGCACAGTAGTGTCTGCACTCCTCTGAGAATCTAATGCTGTCACTGACCTTATAGGAGGTGGAGCTCAGGTGGTAATGCGAGCAGTGGGGAGCGGCTGTAAATACAGAGGCAGCTTTGCTTGCTCACCTGCCACTCACCTGTTGTGCAGTCCAGTTTCTTACAGTCCCTGGAGTCCGTGGCCCTGGGAGTTGGGGACCCCTTGTGTAAAGGAAACCTAACCAGTGGCTGACTAGATGGCTTAGGGTGAGGCTGAAGAGATAGGAAGGGGCAGATCATACAGGCTCTGGCTTATAGGTTATTAAAAGTGCCACATAAGCAATTAGTTGTGAGGTCAATGGTTTCCAAACTTACTTGTTGGCCACTGAATCCTTTCTTCAAATAAAATCTTATACAGACACCAAATGAAGAAAACAGATAAAGGCAGAACTGGAATCCAGGCCTCAGAACCCATTCTCTCTCCTTTCCTTTTGCTTCCATTCCCAACCTCATAACAGCTCCTGGAGCAAGCTAGAGGACCCCTTAGGCTCTTGGTACTACAGCATAAAAAAGCATGGGATTATATGACTTGCAGAGTCCTTGGGGTAAACCAGGCACTCGGGAGGAACTCAAGTTTTCCTAGTACTGAGAGCACAGAGAAATCCTTCTAGTGAGTCTTCAAATCTGTAACGGTTTGATGGCCCAGGTTCATGTCAAAACACCATTCAGAGAAAGCAACTGCAAGGGTGGGAGAGAGTAGCGGGAGTGGGAACAATGTAAAACAATGCAGCCCAGATACTTCACCTTCCCGTGGGTTGCTTTAACTCAGGATATTTTGGGGCCCTGGGATGTTTTCTCTGTCCCCACTCAATCTGCCTCTGTCAAGCTCAGTCTCAGCTGTAGTCAGGACAGCTGCCTCGGAGCCCCCTCTGGCACGGTCAACAGGGCCTTCTCTCAGGGGTGGACACCACCCCCACAAAGATTTCCATTACACACTTGTTTGGCCTGCAAGTAAATTGGCAACACAGCTGAATTTAATCTTTTGATTCCCCCCTGAGAACCAATTCCTCCAAGCCATTCCCATGTAGACAAAAAGATTTTGTCTCACTAAACCTGTTTATTGACCAAAACTGTCACCTCTGCTCTGACCACTGACCTTATCTGAATATTCAAATCTATTACAGATCACAAGTTCAAATGATTTTGGTGCCCTGTGGAAGCCCTGTTTTCATAGTGAGCTGATTACCAATGACAATATTATAAGGGCTTTAATTGAGATTCTACAAACAATTTGCACCCTGGATTTACAAGCCTAATATATTCAGAAGTGTGAATGCCGCTGACACTATTATTTTTTGCAAGAAAAGTTGGCCACCCATATGAAAATACAAGACCAGGTCTCTAACCCCTGAGCTATGAAACCAACTGCCATGCCTATGTAAATGCTGCCACTTCCCCAGCCACCCTCTCCATAGTCTTAACAATCCTTAACTGGAATTTGCAAACACTTCTGCACTACAGAGAAAACCTTAGTGCATCCTGATGCACACCATGACTTTGGGGACACTGGGCCTTCCACACCCACCCTCCTTTCATGTATTGGAAGCAGATGAGTCAGGAATATAGGTTCTAGTATTTGCATTAGCACCATCTTGGGCAAACCCCTTAATTCCTCTTTAGCTTAACCTTCTCAGCAATCAAGGGAGGATGAAATAATTCTATACCCAACTTAAAAAACTGATGCTGGGAAAGAAACAAAAACGCATGGACATAGTCAGCAGTGTGCTTCCCAGTGGGCAAGCAGGGAGGGCAGTGTGAGGAGGGAGAGGCCATCAGATACATGGTGATGGAAGAGCTGACTCTGGGTGCTGTGTGCACACTGCAATGCATAGATGATGGACACCTGGAACCTATGTAAGTGTACTAACCAATGTCACGCCAATAAATTAAAAAAATAAACACACACACAGAGGGTGCCAAAAAATGTCTACACATTTTAAGAAAAGAAGAAACTGCATTAAAATGGTAATACTCGGTATATACCGATAACAAAAGATAAATGCAAGTCACATTTGACTTCTCTAATTACAAGAGGTGCTCAGAGTGGTTATCAGCGTCCAGACACTTCTGATCATGGTGAACTACTGCTTGAGCAATTGACTAGCGTGTCCACTTGTATCTCTGCACATGCTGTTTTAATGTACCATGTGTTTCAAACTTATCATAGATGTGTGCAATTGTTAGGTGTGTTGGGTGTTCTGTTGCACATTCACGCTTCCATTGTCATTGTACTTCTACAACATTCTAGAATTTCAAATACCACTTCAAAACTGTCTTGTGCTCCTCAAATGACAACCATGCTTCTGCTATTTTCCTTGACTGTCCTGCCTGTTACATGGTGATGTCTGTCACATTCATTTGATTAATGCCACCCTTCGAGCGAAAGTCATACTAAACATTGGTACCACAATTCAATTCAACGTTGAAAAGTAATACATAAATAACATCTCTTAAAATGTGTATACAGGGATGCCGGGATACGTCAGCAGGTTGAGCCTTGCCTTGCAACTGCAAGGTCCAGGGATCAAATCCTGACTCTGACCCATGCAAACCCATATGTTGAATTGTGGTGTAGCTGGTAACCACCAGGATGGTGGCAAAGGTTCTTGCCTCCCCTGTGGGAAGTCCCCAATTTGGTTCCCGCCCGGCACGGCCCCACATCTGCCTGTGTGGAATAAAACTGTAGTGTATCTAATGATGTACAACTATGGAGACTGCTCTAGGTCCTCCCCCTTCTCTCTCTCTCTCTCTCTCGGGCATGCGTGAGCTCTCTCTCTCTCTCTTTTACCTTCTCTCAAACAATAAAATAAATCCTTTTTAAAAATGTGTACATGTTTTTGGCACTCTCAGTATATGACTAACAGAAGCTGACAAATGAAAAATAAAAACTGATGTCTAGATAGAATTAATTGATGTTAAAAAGTTAAAAAGTCAAAAAGATTCAAATAAATAAAAATAAAAAGCCAAAAGGATCACTTCTCAGCATTTTGGTTGAGATCAAATATAAAAAGTCACAACAAGAATTTAAAAATGAAAGCTATTTTTATTAAACAGACATTTTTTTTTTAAGCAATAAAAATGCGAGGGAAGCTGGGATGGCTCAGCGGATTGAGCCCTGGCTTTGCAGCCCTGGGGTCCGAGGATCAAGTTCTAGCCCCAGCCCATGCTGAGCTGGGGTGTGGCCCCCAGTTTGGTTCTCGCTGGGGTGTGCTTCCCATGTGGGAGGCCCCCACCCAGCTCCTGTCCTGTGTGGCCCCCGCCCACCTGTGTGGAATGAAACTATGTTGAAAACTGATGACATGTGACTGTGGGAACTGCTCTGGGCCTTCCCCCTTCTCTCTTGTCTCTGTCAAAAACAATAAAATAAATCTTTAAAAAAATAATAAATAAATAAAAATACATCTTGGTTAAATGCTAATAGTATTAAGATCTACCATATATTGAGTATTACATATGCCAGGCCATGTATAACTGCCTTACATACACTATCTCATTGAATCTACAGAAAACCGCCATGAGGGGAATACTGTTATTAACCCCATTTCACAGATAACGAAAACTGAGGCATGGGGGAAACACTATGTCACTTACCTGAGGTCATACAGCAGGAAACTGAAACTTGTTATCATTATACTCTATAGAATTTACAGTGTCGATATTTTCAGATTTTACTGGATGTTTAGCTTCACCCTTAAAAATACCATGAAAGAGAGAGTGATGTGGGTTCCTGATTGCCAGCTATCTCTTCAGATGAATCCAATTCCTCAGCTTCCTGGCCCTAGCTGAATCAGCTTTGGCTTTCTCACATGCTCAGTGGGAAAGCTTGCTTATTTAATAAAAACAAACAAACACACAAACAAAAATGTGTCCTTGTCTAAGAAGAGGCAGAACCTGTCCCTTTCATCATCCTTTTCCTTTGGCAACTAACGTGACCTGGAAAGCTAGCTAACAATGAATAAAAGAACTTGGTTAAAGGAAGTGTCTCATGTCACGTTTGTATTAACATAGCTGGTGGTACAGAGAAGGGTGTCTCTCCTCCCCCCCCCCTCCACTTCCCTGATGCTGCAAGGGACCTGCTATGCCAACCAGTAGAAAGAAGTTTTTGCCTCTTCTCCGCTCTGATAAAATAAAGTACAGCTTTTCCAAATCAGCTGGTAAAGTACAACCCTTCTGAAAGAAATGGCCTGTCCAAGCACTAATAGTTCAGAATTTCAAAGTTGAAAACTCACTGCAGGTAATTTATAGCCTAAATTTACTCAATGCCCTTCCAAAACAGCCTATTTAATCAAAGTTAACTGGTGAAAATTATGAAGGCTCTTAATTGAGCTCTCCTATGGTGGGCTTCCCAAACAGCCGTGCAAGCACCACAGAAAATAACAAAATGAATAAACTACACTTTTCTCTAGTTCCATTTTCAAATATGACGTCTGGAATGAAGAGTTTAGATCTCTAGGTGGTGATCTTCATGCATAGTATAGTGTTTGTCCTGAATTTCATTGCTTTGAAAAAAAGATATGGAAAGTCTTGATTTAGTTGGCATTTAATGTGATTTTTATATAACTTCTGTGATATAATCAGTCGCATTGGGAATCGGTGGGGAAACTTAAAGAGCAGTAAAACCTTCAGCTATTGTTCTGTCTGTGCTCTGATTGGCTTGCAGGGTATACAAAGCTGAAAAATCCCAGTTCACATACACCTACTCTATTTGTAGGCACCATAATGATTGAGTACGGTCCAGCACCATCCCTTCTCTCAGCCAGCCAGCCAGTCAGAACGCAGGGAAGACAATAGGTATGTTGGAACAGCAACAAAGAATGTGTTGCTGTAAATCACGTTCCATTTCTGCATAGCTGGGAATAGTAATGCACACGCCATAAGCAAGTATATTAATGTCTCCCACTATCCATAAATGAAAAATCATGCACAAAAACACACTCTTGATTGTTATTCCAAGATAGCTTTTTTAAGTATGAGATTCTTTGCTTTATTTAAAAAAAGAAAAAGGAAAACGCATATTTTATTATTATTTAAGAGCGTTTCCCCCTTTTGGTTGGGTCCGTAAACATTTCTTTCCAGTAGATAAAGACATTGTCTTTCCAACACACTGATTGACTAGTGATGTGTTTAGAATTCAGAGGTATTAAATTTCTGGAATCCTTAATGATATCAGAAAGAATGTATCATACAAATGACCAGGGACTTCCCTATATCTAGTCAATGTAAATTTGGAAAATTATTAGAACTGTGTGAAAATATAAAAAGAAATATGCTAGCAACATATTACATTTACATGTTTTAAATATGCTTAACCATGCATTTAATTTAGATTTAATGAAATAGTTATTATATGCAACCAAAACATCAGTGTTATTAAAAACAAATTTATGGAGGATTAACAGCTGTGTTATATGTCTATATATACCTATGCCAGAGCCTTTTATTCTCAATAATGTGTTTTTAATCATTAACTTCTACTTATTAAATGCACATTAATTGAGTAATTTTCCTGAGTGAGATTGATTGGGGTGCTCCTTAGAGTTTGGATAAATACCAATTGATAACTTAAACTGTATTGAATGGGCTCTGGAATCTATGCTATACCAACTGTTGGCATATTTATTTCATTTTTTTCAGATTCATAATCAGCTGGTAAAAGGCTAATAGAACCAAAGTGTGACTCTAAGCAGCAGGTATATGGGATGCATTTACCATTAGTATCGATGATCAGAAAGATGTCAACATTTAGCAAAAGGTAAGGTATTTTTTTTCATTGAGTTTCTGTTTTGTTCTCTCTGTTTTTTCAATAAGAAGAGTAATTGGAAAAGGCCACAGTGGGGGCAGGGGAGCAATGGTACTGTCCATGAAGTTTCAGTTTTTGAATAGCTAGGGAGATTAATTCACTTGACTGCAACTGGGTCATTATTACCCCCAGCTACCCCAAAATGAAATATCACGTATGGTACTGTCTTTGCCCGATAGGTCATAATACTATAGTGATCACAGCAGGGCTGGGCCCGATTGTGGAAAATGAGACCCCAGCCAATGTTCTCAAACACCCTCTGCCTGCCAAGGAGCTATTCAGGGGCCGTAATTGTGTTTACCTATTACCATGCCTTCAGTTCATTACTTTGGACTTGTGGGGTGCTATAAAAAGGAGACAGAATTTTGGAAACTCTTACCAATGAACGCTGTGTTTGAGGAGACTTACTGTCCTCCTGCATTCTGGGAGCAAATCATTTATGCCTGCCTTCCTTCACCTCCAGCTTATGGCGTGTTCTCAAAGCCCTCACCAATGGAAGAGGCAAAGAAAGCAAAGAAGGAGATGAATAATCTTCTACCTGAAATAGGAAGCACTGTCCTCCCAAGTACTACAGGCCTTTGTTGCCTCCTCTGTCTTAGGATGGGTGAGGAGTAACTCTGTGGCCAGAGACCTTTGCCTCAGTCATTCTCTTCCATCTGGTTTCTCAGCAGCTTCTTTTTAATGCACCGTGGTCATCCCAGTTTCAACTTATCATCACTTAATAATAATAATAATAATAATAATAATAATAATAATAATAATTGTTACCATTGACTGAATACTTAATGTTTGCCAGGCACTGACATTATCTCATTTAATGTTCATAGCAAATTGTGAAGTAGGTAGTGATGAGACTTAACAATTATTGAGCAATTTTTATGTACCAGGCATGGTTCAGAGAATTTTGTTCTTTGGATTTATGTACACACCAACTGTATTGAGTACTATTATCAACCCCAGTTTAGAGATAAGGAAGCTAAAGCCCAGAATGGTTTGATGACTCTCCCAAGGTCACAAAGTTAATACATAGAAGAGTCAGGCTTTCTAGTTCCTGTAACTATATACTGCCACACCAGGCATTGTTATTCTTGTGTTAACATGAGAGACAAAGGCTCAGAGAGTCTGGAAAACTCACTCAAAGTCACACATTGTTAAAGCTGGCATTCAAGTCCAGGAGGCCTGACTCCACATCCAGAGCATTTAACCCACCAAGTATGCATACTATATTTCTCCCATTCCCCAGTTATATGGCTTAGTATCCATATGAATTTATCTGCTTGTATCTCCATCTCCCCTATAGGCTAAGACTATACTTGTGTCTCCAGTAACCTGCACAGAGAAGGTTCCTGTCCCTGTTGCTTAATACACGTTTATGGAACTGATGCAATCAATGCCTTTCATGACCCTCTCTTTGTTACAGGCAGAGTTAGTTGTTCCTCCTTCACATACTCCCTGTTCTCACTGTCTT
This sequence comes from Craseonycteris thonglongyai, assembly GCA_004027555.1. Taxonomy (NCBI): domain Eukaryota; kingdom Metazoa; phylum Chordata; class Mammalia; order Chiroptera; family Craseonycteridae; genus Craseonycteris; species Craseonycteris thonglongyai. The sequence goes on from PVKE010004011.1 coordinate 14,711, forward strand.
TCATTGCTTCATCACCTTCATTCTACACTACACTGTAATTATCTGTAACTAAAGTATAGTCTCAACCACTAGATGAGAGTTTCTCTTGGGCAGGAAAAGTGGCTTATTCATCTTAGTATCCTTACTGACTAGCACTGGCAGGGCAGATAGTAGGCATGTGTGGGAGAAATTGTAAGTTGTTTACCCCAACTTCCTTCTTCCTCTTCCTGGACACAGAATTCTACATTTCCTGGCCTCACTTCTCATCCAACTGAGTTGTAGCCAGTGGGGTATGAGCAGAAGTGACATGTACTATTTCTGGACCAAGATTTTTTAAAAAATGGGTTACATTCCCCTCCTCACACTCTTTCCCCTTCTACCAAATGGATGCAGATAACAACACTGTTGTAAAGAAGAGTTAAGCCACAAAATGAAAGAAGTATGGGTCTCTGGATTACTACGTGGAAGAGAGTTGTCTGTTGATCAGAAATACTTTGGACTATTACATGAATGAGAACTAAAGTGATATTCTGTGTGAGCCATTTGGGTCTACCTGTTACAGTAGCTAGCACTATTCCAACTGATACAGCATTTAATCAGAGATGAATGAATAATACGAATCCTAAATATCAGCAGAATATTTTCAGTTAGAAGAGAAGGCAGTTCTATCTGATTAAGAGTAAAATCTATAACTTTTTCTAGTCCGTTACTTCATGAACACAACATCATCATTAAACCAGGATATATTGGCACCTGCCTAAACTAATACATGGCAAGAATCAACTTTACTTTCCCTTTGAGAAAATTTAGTTTCTAACAGTTGAGTGATTTGTCCAATGTACTACAAATGATTGGAGGGAGGGCATACCTCAGGCCTCTTCATTCCCCAGTTGTAGCAATAAAAGAGCAAACACCTGATCATTAATTTTTTATTTATTTTTTAACCTAAAGTGACTTTTATTTGGGGGCTAATTTTTACTTTTCTCTTATGTGAACATAGACTCAAGGCAAAGCTCAACTAACTGTCTATACTATCTTTGGACCCATTTTTGAGAATATCTTGGCATAGAGAGCAAAAGTACAGATGTAACATCCCAAGGAATGGTGCTTTTACAGACTGCATCTAAAATTATATACACATGTGCACGCACAGTGATCTTTTTTTCATTGTTTTTGACAGAGAGACAATGAGAGACGGAGACAGAGAGAAGGGGGAGGGCCCAGAGCAGTCTCCATAGTTGCACATCATTAGTTTTCTACATAGTTTCATTCCACAGGAGGATGTGGAGCTGCGCAGAGCAGGAATGGGCAGGGGCCTCCCGCAGGGTACACACCCTAGAGCCAGGGGCCTCCCACATGGGAAGCACACTTGGAACAGGAGCCAAACTGGGGACCTCCCGCATAGGAGGCTTACCCCAGTGAGAACCAAACTGGGGACACACCCCAGTTCAGCATATGGGTCCACAAAGGCTGGGACCAGTATTCAATCCTCAGACTTCAGGGCTACAAGACAAGTGCCCAACCCGCTGAGCCATCCTGGCATCCCCCTTATTTTTAAAATGACTTTACATTTTATAAAAAATAAATGTGCCCTTATTATAAAAACTTTAGAAAGTAAAAATGAGTGAAAAAAGAAAATTGAAGTCACTAAAATATATGATATATTTGATCAAAAGTCATCAAATATTCTTTTACAACATCACTTTTAATGACTAGATAGTATCATGTCATATGCATATATCAAGATTTGTTGACTGAGGCCTTATATGGATCAGCTATCAATAAAACAGGACCCCAGTCTAGGGTAAATACAACAATTTTGTTCTTTCATTGATGCATTTATTTAACAAACATTTTTGGGCACCCTCTCTATGCCAACCATTGTGCCAGGTGCTGGAAATTCCACAGTGAAAGAGATTAACAAAGCTCGTCCTCGTTGGGGTATCTATTAGGCAAGTGAGTCACCGAGACATAAGAAAATGCTGTTGCCATGCTCTGCTTTTCTTGTCCCTCTTTCAACATAGCTAACATTCCGTTAGGAATAGACAAGTGCTCAAAAGAAAGAAGGGCTATTCCTTTTCTTTTCTCTTTTTCAGTATCACATACTCTTCTTAAGTAGATAAAGTCCAATAAGAATATATGGTAGGTTACATTATTTGTTTACAATTTGTCCTCCCCTCACTACTCTTTCTTTGGTTTTCCTGTGGCTAAAGTATATTTCTTAATCCATTCATTGATTTCTAACTTGGCCATGTGACTTGTTCTGAACAATAGAATGAGGGTAGAAGTGGATGTATTCCAGTTCCAAGCAGAGACTAAAAAAGCATTGCATCTTTCTCCCATTAAGAAATGGCTCTCTACGGGGATGCCAGGATGGCTCAACGAGTTGAGTGCTCAACTTGCAGGTCTGGGGTCCAGAGATTGAGTCCTGGCCCCGGCCCATGTGGACCCACCACCTGTGGAATGAAACTATGTCAGAAACTGATGATGTACAACTATGGAAACTGCTCTAGGCCCTCTCGTTTCTCTCTCTGTCTCTTTCTGTCTGTCTCTCTCTGTCAAAAGCAATAACATAGGGGATGCAGGGATGGCTTAGCGGTTTGAGCACTCATGTTGCAACCCCGGGGTCTGGGGATTGTGCCCTGGCCCGTGTGAACCCGTATGCTGAACTGGGTGTGGCCCTAGTTCGGCTCTCACTGAGGTGAGCTTCCCATGTGGGAGGCCCCCAGTTCAGCTCCTGCCCCAGACGTGCTTCCCATGTAGGAGGCCCCAGCTCATGGGGGTATGCCTCCTATGTGGGAGGCCCCCAGCCTGGTTCCTGCCCTGCATAGCCCTGTGCCCACTGGTGGAGTGAAACTATAAAAAATTAATAACATACGACTATGCAGACTGCTCTGGGCTCCCCCCTCTTCTCTTTGTCTCTCTCTCTGTCTCTGTCTCTCTCTGTATCAAAAACAATAAAAATAAATCTTAAAAAAACAAAAGGATGGCTATCGTCTCTTGTGCCACTGTCCTACACCATGAGCAAACTGTGCTTTTAACAGGTATCTGTTGCTCCTTCAGCCTGGGTCCCAAAATAGGAGACACATGGAGCTACCTTACCCTAACTGTAGCTTAAGGTTTCCCTGGAGACCCACAGACCTATAGGCAAGAAATAGAGGGGAAGCCGGGATGGCTCAGTGGGTTAAGCGCTCACTTTGCAGCACCGGGGACCGAGGATCGAATCCCGGCCCCGGCTCGTGCGGAACCATATGCTGAACTGGGAGCTCCCCCAGTTCAGTTCTCTCTCTCTCTCTCTCCTCTCTGTCAAAAATAAAAATAAATAAATAAAAATATATTATAAAAAAAAAAAAGATTTATTAAAAACAAAACAAAACACATCAGGCAAAAAAAAAAAGAAATAGAGTGTTTGGGGAAGCTGGGATGGCTCAGTGGGTTAAGCACTCACTTTGCAGCCCCAGGGACCACGGATTGAATCCCGGCCCCGGCCCATGCAGAGCCATATGCTGAACTGGGAAGTTTTATACACATTTATTTGTTGTTGTTGTTGTTTTGTTTTGTTTTGTTTTGTTTTGTTTTTGAGGGCAGAGGTCAGGGTACTCTTCACAATGTCTCTAGGCAATGTGCTTCCTGGCATGTAATAGAAGCTCAGAAATATTTAACTGAATGAATAAATTAGAAGGTCTTCAGGGGTGTTGGTGGGATAGAACTGAACAATGGCATGCTAATCTAACCTTCAGGATACACCAAAGTATATAAATACAAGTATAACAATTAAATCCTACTTTTGGTAGGTTAAGGAAAGAAAAATCAGGCATTTAAACCAGGACAAGTTAAATAGGAGACGTCATTTTCTCCTAGAAAGAGACTGTACCAATAGTCAAGAGACCAGAATTTCAGTTCTGATTGAGATACTGGATAGTTGTGTTACCTTGAGTCTCATGTTTCTACATCAAAGAAAAAACAATGAGAATTTTAATCACAAGGTGGTTGTAATGATCCAGAAAGATGTACATATGTGACAGAAAAATATCACGCACACACAAGTCTACATGAGGACTAGCAAATCAGCTTGCTATCTGTCTTACAGAAAAAGAACCCCTGTTCCATATACCTCCAGGAACCAAAGGGTGAGTCATTAAATGACCACACAGGCTCACACTGAGCCATTGCAGGAGTTGTTCACTTGTAGTAATCACTGTTTTGCAATGACTTTTGATTGGTACTTGTTGTTCATCTGGAAAACAAAAAACTGAGATTTTAAATGTTTTATTGCCAGGGATTATATTAAAGGTGGTATTTTTTTTAACTTATTTTATCTACCAGGCAAAGTTAATTCCTCCTCTTAGTTTCCACAAGACTTACTTCACACCTTTTTACACCTAAGTTGTATACAGTTTTGTATCCCAAACTCGCCTGTGAGCTCTGAAGGCTAGGCCCATATTTGAGTTTTCCACACCATACACCTAGCACCACTCTTTATACATGGTAGGTGCTCAACAGGGAAGTATATCGTATATTTTAGAAGGACTTTAATATAGCAATTAGCATTATTAAGTGTTAAAACTCAAAAGAAAGCTCAAAATTTCTGCAAAAGTTGTGTGTTCAATAATACCTCATTTATCAATGATGCCAATTAATTGAGACTATTGTACCTCTCATAGATTCTCTGCAAGAAATATATATGCAGCCGGCATATTCTAAAATGTATTTCATTCTCCTTATTTGTTTTGTCAGAGAAAAACTGTGCATGATGTTTCATTTTCTTTCCCGCTAGGCGTCTTCAGATGACTTTGGGTCACAGAACACACAGAAAAGGACACAGAATTTGGAGTCTGACCAGTCATGTTCAAATCCTCATTTTGTCGTATTTTATAGGTCTTGTGATCTTGGGCATGATCCTTCATTTGTTTTGAACCTCGGTTTTCTTATTAATAAAATAGGTATTGTATTACGTCTCTTGCAGAGTTGTAAAGTTTAGAGATAATTTATGAAAACACCTAATTTACATGACAGGCTCAACAAAACAAAGTAATCATTCTTAGTTATTATCATTACACTTTGATGCAGAACAAGGGTACCCTCATAAGATACTTTTACAGAGTTTTTTGCCCTGAAATGATGTGGTCTCATAGTACTGTACTTTAGTCTTTATTTCTAGTTTTGTACTTTTCCCATCATACCCTCACTGTTAGGCTACCTGTTGTCAATTCTAATGGCCAACAATGAGAAATGACAGCTGCCTCTTCTTGCTGTCAGGCTGCTATCAACTAACTTTCTGCTTCAAATCTGCTTGGAATTATATGTCAAATGGAATAAATAATATTGAATAGAGCCTAAAGACACCTTCCATGAGGCTGAGTGAATGACATTTAGTGCATAGACTTCATTACAGCTAGTTTGGGACTCAGTCTTTTTTCCTCTGTGTCCGTGTTTCTGAGAGCTAAGGTTGCTCACTGAATAATATCCAACCAGTCAGGTTACTCTACTTCTTCCCTGGAAAAGAAACCAGTCTGGGAGGCACATGTCTAGATGATATGGTGTAAATTCAGCACCTTTAACTACGGTAAGTTGTTGTTGTTGTCGTTGTTTTGAAATCATTTGGCTCAATGGTGTATTTGGTAGACAGAGCACTGAATCGTGGGTCCAAATAGCCTCAACTCTATTTAAATGACTTCAAGAAAATGACTTATCCTCTTCGGATCTCAGTTCCTTAATACAAAAAGGTGAAAAGATTCAATGGGGTGATCTGTGAGCTTCTACATTCTATGAATCTACACCAAGGTACCCAGATGATTGCTTGGCAATAACTGCAAGATGTCTGGAAACAGACTTCACTTTATGGCTTTGGCCTTCGTGGCTTGCTTCAACTTGAGTATGTCAGTTGATAGCCAAATTCTTAACACCATTTCCTGGTCTCTTTACTATTTCTTTTTATAATGATTTTGTCCTTAATTTGGACTTATTTCAAGGAGAAAGATGTTAACTACTTAAAAATGATGGCATGTTTTAATCTGGGCTGGAAAGCCTGTTCCTTGAGAATGGCTTAATTAACATTTCCAGGTTCATAACATTTTCATTTATTCATCTTTTTGTTTTTAAATGGTTTTTTAACTTTTCCAGAGACAGCGATCTCACGTTCCTAATGGATTATAAGAGAGAGAGTGGGTCTGCTGGGATCTGCATTCTTATTAGCTTTAAGATTCACATTAGGAACAAAAAGAAAGCTTAAGCAGAATAGGTCCACTGCGCTAATAAAAAAAGAAACAGAACTTTAGTTCAACACAAGAGAATGTGGCCAGATTGCCAAGCAAAAAGGAAGTCGAAGGAAGGGCCTCCCAGTGACCTTGGAACAGGACAAATATTTTTGTTCCCTGCGCTCATTCTCCAGAAGGGAAAACCATGTCTTACATGTCAGTAACAGTATGCTGGGGCAAATTATCACCGCGTCAGACCGATGCAGGGACTGGTTCTGTGAAGTGGGCCAGTAAGCTACCGAGTCAGAATGAGAAACCCTAAGATGCACAGTTAGGTGGTCCTACCAGTGGTCGGCAAACTGCGGCTCGCGAGCCGCATGTGGCTCTTTGACTCCTAGACGAGCGGAGAGATAGTTGGCCTCCAGGCATTGAGATAAGAAGGAAGCACATCTAGCGCTGTGTTCTGCACACAGTGGGCCCCCCAATCACAAATTAAATTCATTTCATTGAAAAAAAGACTGGACCCAGAGTCAGAGGGCCTGGCCTCTAGTCCTGAGCTATCACTAAACTGTGGTATGTTCTTGGACAAAGTATTTCACATTTTTGACTCTGTTACCATGTCTAAAAAATGGGACTATCAATACTAGCTCAGCATACTTGGTGCGATGATTGTAATGATGGATGCACTCAATGAACATAAAAGGTCTCAATTTTAATATGATCATCTGACAATGGTGCCTTGTTTCAGCTTCCTTTAAAGCTCTGATTTTGACAGCCGCCAAGCCTCAAAAAGTATATCCATTAATAACAAACACCACACATTGCTCTGTCCATTTTGGGAAAATAGTTTGAATCTGGCTTTTTTCCTGGCCTTCAGCACTTTCAAAGAGTTGAGCGGGGATGAGACTATTCTGCCAAGTATCCTGTGGGGCTGAGAGGCGGCGTCCACGAATCCTTTCCCTGAGTCCTCTGCTCTGAGAGCGACCATCAGAACAGGGAAGCTGCCCAGGTGTGCTACTATGACATGGCTACTGCTCAGGCTTATGGGGGAAGAAAGCAGTGTGTGTCGGTATCAGTCCTTCATGGGAATTTATCACGTTTGTACGCTCCAGAAACTAAGGCAATTTTATTTTGTAAAAAGGATAGAGAATGTCTTCAGAGAGTGAAACGTATATCTAAAGTCATAAGCCAAACATGCAAGAACTCCAGTTACCTACAGGCACGACTAGACAATTAAAATGCCATACTATCTATGAGCTTTATTGCCTGATGGCTTTTCTTTGTAGGGGAATTCAAGGGTTAAGCCATCCCAACATGCCTCACTCCCAATTTATAAAATGGAAAATCTTCCATAAATCAAAAGTTACAAACAGACTTTGTAATGTCATAACTCTTGCGACGGCTCTCACCTTGATTGATTCCTATACATACATTCCGCCTGATTACCATAATGTGCTCTTGTGGGACAATTGGCACTGGATGGGGAGAAAGAAGCAGGCAGGGGAGTAAATAACAAATGGACCTGGCTCCTCCTCATCGAGAGTGATTTCACTCCAATGTTCCATCATATCAACTGGGAAAGAGAGTCGTAGGGTTTAGGCAATCAATTACAGATATGTGTAGAGGCAGACACAATCATTTCACTGATTGTCACCGGTCTCGAGCAGTGACACCGAAAAGTGATCCGTCACTCGATTTTCTCTGACACCTTGAGAAAGATGGCAGACACTTGTAGACTAACAGGCCCCTGGATTGGTTGGCTTATACGATTGAAAAATCGCTGTGTTTCAAACTTATCCAAACCTTTAAATACCTCTGTTGCTAAGGTTTCATATCTTTCTGGCAAACATTTAGAAAGATTACCAATAGCCTAATGACGTCATGCCAGACTGAAATGTACTGTCTCTTGTCACTACAATGGATGCCATCACTGTGCATGCTGCAGGGCATAGAAGGCTGATGGGAAGGAAGAAATCCCGTGCTTTCCTCCCACGTGAGACACATGGCAGCCATCTCATTGAATGTCCCCCATGGGACAGTTGGTGGGGGGACCTTGTTGGTGCCGATGAGATCCTCCCAGAGCCTTCAGTTCATCAACTATGCTGCCAGTGGATGTCTGGACTCAGTCCCCTCCCATCCAGTAGGATTTTTCGAAGTCACCTAGCCTCTAACCAGCTGGGATTCACCTTGTCTACACTGCAGTGATGGGCAATCTTTTTTCCATGAGTCAGTTCATGAAAAATTTAACTGTATACAGCTTCCATCTTTTTTCTCTCAAAATAAAAATAGCTCCATGAGTTAAAAAGAAAAAAGCATATTCTTACCCAAGAATTTAATTTAATAACAATTATTTAATTAAATAACAATGTTATTGAGAAAATTGACACTGCCTTAAAACAAAGTATTAATATATGGATATATGTGAGAAGTAACAACCTAGAGTCAGTTACTTATTTTTTTCCCCCTGAAATTAGACTGCAGACTACTTCTTAAAACCAGGTGAGCTCCATGTGGAGCCTCCAAGATGGATGTATAGCAGGGGTGTCCAACCTTGTGGCTTCCCTGGGCCACATTGGAAGAATTGTCTTGGGCCCCACATAAAATACACTAACGCCAACACTAACAATAGCCAATGAGCTAAAAAATAAAAAAAAATAAATAAATAAATCTCATAATATTTTAAGAAAGTTTACAAATTTGTGTTGGGCTGCATTCAAAGCTGTCCTGGACCTCTGGTGGCCCGCAGGCATGGGTTGGACAAATTTGATATACAGGACTTTGTCCTAAGGGGAAACTACATCCCGTCTCCCAGCTGCAGCCTTAATCAAGAGTGGGGGCTCAGCTGTGTGAAGGTAGAAGAGTCAGTTGAGGCAATCTTGTGTACAAAGTTTTAATGGCAGAGTCTAAAGGGGTGGAAGAGGCTTCCAGATTCCATTAGCATCTTCACTGAAACAGACTCGCTCCATTTCTGCCATTTCATCCTATCCCTTTCATCAGCATATTTTCTCTTGGCACTAGAGGATCTAAGACGAACCCAGCATCGTCTCAGACTTCTCGGTGTAAATCATCAAGAAATATGACGACCTTCTACAGAAAGGATGCTCTGCACTTCAAAGTTCATCCACTTCTAAACTAAATCAGTGGCAGCAGTCTGGTGCTCTGCTAGGTTCTTTAGACCACTTGACCCCAAGACCCCTTAAATCCTTCCGCTCATACTGGCACCCCCCTTGTCAACTGCTCTCAGCAGTTAAAAAAGGTCTCCCACACTTACCGACTGTTCACAACGGTCCACTCTCCACTTTATTAAAAAAGGCCAGGGAGCCTGGTAATGATGAACAATAATTACTGATGCTTCTACAGCACTCTTTACTTCTTAAAGAGCTCCCACTCTGTCACTTTACCCCCACCTCCACCCCAATTCCTCCAGAGAAAACGGCCCCTGGAAGTAGCTGGGCATCCTACGGACAAAGGAACAGAGATAGGAAGGGGTTTCTTCAAGGTCATATTAGATTTTTGCACTTGCACCATGCTTATCTGGCCCCCTGCAAAAATAATATTCATAATGACAATAATTGTCGTGATCTCTGAGTGCTTACTGAGTGCCAGGCCACAGGCTGAGCCCCTCAGCCACAGCACCTTATTTGACACTCCCAGCCCTGTTTGAGCCCCTCCTGCTCAACTGGAAAAATCCTTAGAACTTGTCCATATGCTGTATAACGCCAGCATGGAGACCTCAGGGAAGGTTCTGGCACTGCCAGTGGGTGGCCCTCAGAGTGAAAAACTCAGGTCAAAATCTAGGCACCACCAAAGAATTTAGAGTAGCTGCAGAAAGCCTAGAAAAAATCTTTAACCAAGTACAGAACTCTCATAAAATGCTATGGGCCTGGAAAATGATTTCATGAGTTATTTTGATGGCAAAAATGTATGAAACAGAATTGACTAATTCATAAATAACTTCAGAATCTCATCTATTATTTCTCACATCATGACTTACAATGGAATAATTGTTTCTAATTCTGCTGAGCATTTTCTCATGCTTTCTGGTCTCCTTGGTAAATCTTATTAGTTGGGTAACTCCTAAGACATTTCTAGCTTGCCTCTATTATGATGAGAACAAGTAAATATTAACAGCAATTTGTTTTTAGTACAATGCAGCATTAATTTCACCACAGGGACCTCTTTTTTTCTTTTTTTTTTTTCTTTCTAATTTCTCATCTCAGGGAAAATTGTCCGAGGTTCCCCCAAAGAAGGACTCACAGAAACAACAACAACAACAAAAGAACACCCAGTGCCTGCGATCTTATACAAATCTCAACTTACATTTTATTTATTATGTACATTACTGCAAACCAATAGGAACCATAACTCCATTTAGATAATAATAATCAAATTATTTAACCTGGGATAGCATGTTTTATAGATTTGGGTCTAAATTTAATATAAAATGCAGTAGTCCTTGTTTGGAAGAGTTTATTAAGGGTTAGCAAAGAAAAAGCTTTTTCAATAGTCTATAACTCTCTAATGGCCTTTTTCAAATAAAATGGGAAAGAATTTGAAAAGAAACCTATATCAGTGAGCTGCAATTGTAACATTACAGTACAGGTCTATAAATCTTGACATGCTCAGAAGATTGCCTAAACCAGCAATACAATCTGTCCAAACCTCATTGTCTCCACGACCAGCCAGCCTCATTTTAAGAAATGTATGTGGTCTTCAACCTAATTTTATCACCTTCATTTGTAAACTAGTCAATCAATCAAAGCATCCTGGGAGTCTAAATAGAAAAAGGAGTGCATTTTCATGCATTCTGGGAGACACAGTCAAAAATTAATCTCCACTTGATCAGACATTTCTTGCCCTCATCTCAATAGACCATCATTAGGGTCAGCAATGTATATTAAAAATAGAGTTACCGCAAACAGCTCACCAGCTGGAGTTTGCAGGCTGCTGGCCTTTTCCTCAGAAAGCTTCCTCCTCGGTGTGAGCCTGAATACGATTGCTAGAGTCATCTGGAAGGAAGCAGGCTGGAAATAAAGTTAGGAAAGACAACGCCTGCAGCCCACAGGAAACACATATTGCTTCCCCAATGCCTGGACTATCGACACACTCCAAAGAGAGACTGTTACAAAGAACATATTTCCTAAATATGCACTAATAAGGATCAGGCCCAGGTAGAATAGTGTTCCCTACACGCTGGGGGGTTAGGGTGGGAGTCGGCTTCAGGGAAAGATTGATAAATATGGAAAGGCAAAAGAGTAGTTAAAGCTCCAGAAAAAAATAAATAAATAAAATATATATATATATATATATATATATATATATATATATATACATATTGATTTTCAGCTGTTTGCTCCTCCTGCCTGTCCCTCCTTCCTTCACAAGTTCTGCTCTTCAGGCACATGCCTCTATTTTGGGCAAGGCCACAGTGATGGTTCTTTCCAGGCAGTCTCTCTACCAGGTGCCTCCTTCTATCTCTGGGTCCTTGGGAAAGAATAGCTATTAATATATCTCTCCCTCAATACATATACGTATATTGAAGGAAGGACATTAGTTGATAGCAACTTTGTTTTCAGACTGTTAACCTTGGAGCCATCTTGAATACCGCTCTCACACACACACCCACATTACATGCATCAGGAAATCCATCTGGCTTTACCTTCCAAATATAATGAGAACCTGACCACATCTCACCACCTCCATTGCTACCATACTGATTTGAGCCACCACCATCTCTTGCCTGTCTTGCAATAAATGGCACCTTACTGGGTCTCCTTGAGTCTACTCTTCCTCCTACTCTCAACAGAAAAGCCAAGAGTGATCCTTTTAAAACATAAGTCAAATTAGTACTGTTTGGTTCAAACCCTTCAATGGCACCACTGCACTGAAAGTAAGAACCAACATTCTCAAAATGGGCTACTTAAGGCTACAAAAATGATACTTATTACTTAGGTATCTGGACCCAAGATTTCCCTATAATTGTCTCAGTCTGTGAGTCTGACAAAATCTCATTCTCATGTCATTGATTATGTAGCTGAGATAATTAATAATCACACTATTTATTACCCCTTTCTGTGTGCCAAGCATTGGGTTAAGTATTTTATATCCTTTACTACCAACCTTTTATAAAGGGAAGATATTTAGACTTAATGGAAGTGAGGACTCTGTAAGCATAGGTGTTGCAGGTGTAGTTTCTACTTATACCAGCTATAAAGGAGCTGGTGGGAATGTATTATAGAAAGAATACAATCCTTGCATTCAAATCCTACCTCCACCAAGTTGGAGCTGGAACAATCTTGGACAAGTCATGTAACCTTCCCATTAAATATTTTTTTAAGTTATAAGAAGCCCATCACAATGCCTGACACAGCTCTCTGTAAATGTTCCCTTCCTTTGTCCCTGTTTTCCAGCCCTAAGCAAAACTGAGAACTGAGATGAGTTTGAGTTTAGCAAGAGTCCCTCAAACCTATCTACAAAGGGGCCTTCCTTCAGGACAACCAAGGATCTGTTTATTCTCAAGGAATTAGAGACATTTGCACTTGAAAGGGTAGAAGGTGATATTTCTATCAAGGAATGGGTGTTTCATCAGTGGGGAGAGATGGCCTTTCCCAAGGCCCTTCAGATTCACTCCAATGTGGGAAGCAGTCAGTGTCCTCTTTGGGGTCCACATGGTGCTAGCCTGCCTGCACGCTCCTCCCGCATAGCTGCATAGTCCTCCCAGATGGGAGACTCTCACCCAGGACCACAGATACACCACAGGCCTGCATTGGCTATGGCATTAAAACACAAAATTTCCTACTGACCTCTAGCTCCATGGCCACCATTTCCAAAACCATCAGGAAAGCATCGATGGCAGTCTAGAGATCATCTCCCAAATCCTGTTCATTCACTCGCTCACAGTTTCACTTACCAACGAACGTTTGTTGCGCATTCACTATGTGCTAGGTTATGGGGATACAGAATGAATAAGATCAAGTCCTAGCCTTCAGGAAGCTGTCCATCTAAACAGTTGGGTTCCCTGAGGGTGGGGTATGTACTTCCAGTGGTAATGAGATCTTTTAGGCAGTACGGCAATCGATGTTTAAAATTTTGAATAGTTAATTATTTTAGGACATATTAGAAAAAATATATAAACTAGGCCTTCACACTTATGATGGCTGTCATATTATTGTTTAGGGCTAGTAATCAAAACTTAATTGAATTAAAGAAATATTAAGAAAGTGATATGTAACTAATGGATGAATATGGCAGAAATGTAGGAGAAAGACTAGTGTAATGTGAAACATACATGAACAGAGTTAGGTACCAGGCCATGGACTCTAGTCAGGGCAAGAATGCCAGGTGGTAGTGAGGAGAGAGGGGCAATCATTGTTGGGGGTAAAGGGAGAGGTGGAGATGGAGACTCCAGGTAGACCAGCTTCTCCAGGAGCTACACTTTGCAAGAAGAGTATGATTTTTCTAGGTAGAAATGAGGGAAAAGGTACTCCAATTACATGGGTGACCAGGCTGACACTCGAAGACAGTAAATTGTTTATCCAAGGTCAAAATTCCAGTGAAGGGATTTTGAACCCAGGACTGCTACATTCTCAAGTAGTATGCAGTAGTGGTAGAAGCATGGTCTTTGGAGTTGGGAGAATATAGGGGAGGGTGGGGTACAAGATTTCAGCTCCATCATTTATTATCTGGGGGACTTTTGACAAGTCACTTAGTTTTCTTGGGTCTGAAACAAGAATAATCATAGTACACTGCATGAGCATTCCATGTGATAGTGTCTCTAAAAAGGTATTGTCCTCATGAATCACATAGTAAGTGTTCAATAAATGTCAAGGATCATTCCTGCTAATACTAAGTACTTACTTACTCCACAGCATCCTCTCACCTCCCGAGTGAACTCTTTTGTCTGACTTCGGTACATTGCAAAATCTGGCACATAAAAAGATACAACAAATATTGACTGATTTGTTGATTAAATGAATGAATATCTATTTACACACGAAATTAACCAGATACTGCAAATTCTCCCCTTTCCTTTGTAATATTTGAGAATGCAACCAAAAGTCAGAACATTTTAAACCATATATATGGTGATAAAAATATTTCAGAGGTTGTCAGTTTGTCTAAGAACCTAAAAACCCTCTATAGCTAAACCACAAGAACAGCAAAAAAAATCAGTGATTGACAGGGGTTTGGGAGTAGGTGGTGGGTGGTAGGAGGAATGGATAGGCAGGGCATGGCATTTTTAGGACAATAAAACTGTTTTTATGTCACTGTGATTGTGGACACAGGACATTAAGTATTTATCAAAATCCATACAATGAATGCATAAGACAAAGAGCAAACCCTAATGTAAACTATGGACTTTAGTTAACAATACTGCATCAATATTGGCTCCCCCATTGGAACAAACCTGCTACTTAACAGACGATGTTAATAATAAGAGAAAAGGGGGGTGGTATATGTGAACTCTGCTTTCTGCACAACTTTTCTGTAAACCCAAAAGTGTTCTAAAAACAATAAAGTGTATTAAAAAAACAAACAAACAAAATCTCTAGGGACCAAAAGAGTCAAACAGGAAGACAACGCTTTGACTCCACCAAAACCCAGAGAGGGAAGCCAGGTGCAAGATGGCTCAGACATGATAGAGAATGGTCTGTGCTCCCACTGCAGTCTATCACAGACACGTGATCATGAAAGACCAAAGGCAACTAAAAGATGTGTGCACACACCTGAGCGACGAGCCAAGAATTCTGTGCTTGGTGTATTGGAGAAATTATTCAAGCGTGAGCCACCCTCTCATGAAGATTACACTGCCCTGATGCCAACATCAGCAAGACCCTGTGATGGCGTTTTTCCTGCAGGGACAGGCAGAGATGGACCCCTTGGAATGGGTGGTTCCAAGCTGGCAGGGACCAGAATCAGAGCAATGTCTACCTCCCTGTACTAAATAGAGGGCTCCCCTCTTTTGTGATGGAGGCGCCTTGGAAGTAAGGAGTGGACTTCATTCCTATTTTCTGGCTTTGAAGAGCTCATCTGGGTTGGATTATCAAGCATAAAATCATAGCCAGCGCGAGGCATATTGGCATATCGCTAGGGATGCGATGTCTTTTCGTACGCTGCTACCCTCTCTTTCCCTCTCTGCTCCTACCCAGCTATTCATTGATACATTTGTCCTTTCCCTCCCCCCTTTTTATTAAGTTATAATTACATAGAGGGAAATGCATGTATCTTAATTGTACAGTTTGTCAGTTTTGACAACTGCGAAGAGTCATGTAATCTCTACCCCTATGAAAAGAACCTTTCTATCACCCAGATAGTTCCCTGTGCTTCTGTCCCAATCAGTCATTTTTCTCTACTCCAGAAACAACCATGATTCTGATTTCTCTCAACGTGTATTGTGTTTGCCTTCTCAACTTTGAATGCTCACTAGGAAAACTTCTTATTCCTCCTTCAAAACCCAGACAGATAGTACCACCAAATTTAACACTTCCCTCTCTGGGTTCCTTCAGCAGTTTGACCATTTTTCTTGTGTGTCCCTACCCCCCATTAGAAAACGCCGTTGTGAGGAATCGTATCATTATATGGTATTCATCTTTTATAACCAGTGCCCATAATATAGTAGATATCCAATAAATGTTCTTTGAATGAGTGAATGATGAATCATATCTGCCAGAAGAACATTTGTCTTTGTCTTCATCTTGGTTAAACTCCTACTTCCCATACTGTTTTTGTTTTCTTTTTATATTTTGTTATTAATAGAAAACCAATACTAGCTCACACAGAAGGGTGTAAACTGAATAGAAGTCTCACCTCTTAGATTAACCATTATCAGTAATTACTAGTGTATCCTTCCAGAGATGCCTATGCATTTATTTTTTTACACAGTGGTTTTTCACTCTACATACCATCTTGAAACTTGCTCTTGCACATTAAAATATGAAAAAACAACAATAATATTTAAAACTAGCAGTTATTATGCATATTACCTGCAATGTGCCAGCTAATCCAAACATTATATATGTTAACTTATTTATTCCCATAATAGTCCTTTGAAGTGGATAGCATCATTATAATCTTTGATATTTAATTATGCATCATCACATTTAATTATTATTTACTATTAAAGTTTATTATTTTACAGATGAGAAAACTGAATCACAGATTAAGTAACTTGCTCAAGGTCACATATTCTGAAAATTATTTCATATCTCTACATATGTATCTACCTTATTCTTTTTAATAGCAACATAGCAAGTACTCCATTAAATGACTGTATCATAATTTATTTAATCAGCCCCATCTTACGGTCATTTAACTATTCCCAGTTTTTAGAAATTACAAACTATTTGGCAATATATTCTTTTGCACATATTTTGTTGCTTTCTTGTGGGAGTATATTTATCTTAGCATTGAACTAGATCAAAGTGTGTGCCTTTTCCATCTTGACGGTTATTAGTAAAGTTCCATCACACCAGTTCACATACGAGGGTTGTCCAGGAACTATCCAGCCCTGTCCTATGAAAAATAGAGGCATTTAGGTCTGGATTTTTTTCAGATAGCTCTTATACATACACATTGCCTGGCAATGCCTGTTTCCCCACATACTCTCTAATTCCACTATCATTAAACTTTAAAAGTTTAACCCTCTGGCAAGTATAGTATATCCTTGTTTTGATCTGCATTTTATAAAATTAGAGTGAGCTGAGTATCTTTTGCATATGTTTTTGCTGAATGTTTAGATTATTTCTGTGTTGTTCATGTTTTTATTTCTCTCCTTTTTTCTGTTGGATTATTAGCTTGCTTATTGATTTGTAAAAGCTTTTTGTATATTGACTCGTTAGCCTTTGTCATATATGATGCAAATATAATTTTCCACATTATGAATGTAATTTTTTTCATGACACAAAGTTCTCAATCAATTTATCAATTTTTTAAGACTTTTGAACTTTGTTCCATTAGAAAATTCCATCATAAAATCCTAATCCCCTTTCATTACTCTTTCCTCTTAGCGAGCAAACTTCTGACATTGACATCACATCACTTCTCACAGTGAGTCTATGTTGTAACAAAACCAGCAACCAAGGGAAATGAATCACTTGGAAACAAGGCCACAGGCCTTCTCCGAATGCTTCATAAGCTGATAACCGTTGGCTGGATTTGATACCGGATCAGTGGGTGTTTCGTACTGATAGATAAATTCCTTGCCCTGGCAGATGGTGTCAGGGTGGGAATTTTTGTAGGGTGAGACAAGTTAAGGAAGTGCATAAATAACACTGCTTTTGATTCCCAGCTTCTCCTGAGTTACAACATGTGGATGGCTTTAAGCAGGTGCAGCCATGTTAACACATGGGCAGTGAGTGACGGATGCTGCCAATGTGAACTCCAGGCAGCAAGTAAAACGAATAAAAGCATTTCATCAGAGCACTGAGGGACAGCAGCATCCTTGGGCCCTCCAAACGGTTTTCACAGGGCCTAACTTCAGGCATTTTGAGCAGAAGACTACGCCTCGTGTTTACAAAGGGAAGCAGGGTGCTCCCAGGAATTTACGTATTGATAAGAGCTTCTATTTTTCAACTCCCATCAAAATATCTCCTGCACAGTTTTATGTAGCACTCTGTTCCACCTAACGGGCAAAGAGGAAGGTCATAGAGAACTTGGGAGTGCACACCAATGATTCAAAGTTGTCTCCTCTGAGACCTATTTTCTTATCTGTTCAAGGTGGGTCTTTACTTCTATTCAGCTGTTCAGGATTTTTGAAACTCTTCTCCCCTCATCCTCCTCCCCCCACCCCCTGGAAATGAATGGTGTGCAAAGTGAGAAGACAGTACGATCTTATCTACTTCCCACTTGCCAAGCCTCTGTATATGAAGGCTATAGACTGTCTTTTCTACAAGGGGTCATTCTAGAGAGAGAAGAATGATTTCCGCCCCGCCTAAGAAATGCTGTTATAACCTTAATCAGCAAGAACCATTAGTAAAGATTAGGAAGCAGGCTTCTCATCCCTAGTATTGAAAAACAGAGCAATGGACGTCTTGCAAGGCTGTTGGCAGAGGGGCAGTGGAAAGGTCTGAAAAGGAAGGCCTCAGATCTCGCCCACCAGAAATGTCAACTCCTTCAGCTACTCTGAGTCTCTTTGACAAACCACTAATGTCACATGTAAGGCTGATGTACCACACCTTACCACTTTCCAAGAAGAAAAGGACATTGTAAAGTATATAACTTGACACTGAAATGACTCTAGTAAAATTAAGTTGGGTATTTTTTAAGTCATGAATCTAAGAAGTTTTGTGAATAATGCTGCTTATGCAAAAGCAGAATATGTAAGAGTTTGATTTATTTTTTTTAATCCAGTTTCATAGAAATAACCTTTTAACCCTTTGTTCCAGTTCAAGAAAAAATAACCTTTGGCCCATAAACATCAGATCCATTTGACCAATATTCCTAATTGACAGCATAATGCTTAAAAATAAAAAACATATTCTATCATATTAACTTAAAAAGTAATCATATAATTAATAGGTGAAAAACAGAGAGAAAGATTGCCGAAGATTAAGATTAAGCCCTGCAGAAGTGAATGTTCTAACTAGAAATTGGTTTAATTAATAGCACATTTTACATAATGATTACAGTGTAATTGCGCTGACTAGCAGAGTGTCATTAAATATATCCATGCTCCTTTACAACACCCTAAGGCTAAAAATAATGAGTTACATTGAAAATCACTGTGCAACAGGTTCATAAATAACATTTAAGCCTATACAAGGCGAATACTTATAAATAATAAATATTTGCCTTTTGTAATTGAAGAAAAAATGACAGCCTTCTTTTTCTACTACCTTGTAGATTGCCATGTTATAATGCTGAAAAGATTTTTCCCCTTGCTTTCACTAGAAGGTGCTGAATAATTTATTCAAATGCTAATATTCCACGTAGTCTGACTTTGAGGAACAAATATTCCTACATAAAGAATAAATGCCAAGATGCTTATTACCTCTCTTGCTTTACTTTACACCATGTAGCCCCCCAAAACTACCACCGTCTATTACACCTGTCAAATGAAGTTAGTGGCCAAATTCTCCTGCAGAGAAGAGCATTTTTCTTTATTTAAAAATTACCCCTTCTCCCCAAGTGTTCATCATGCTGCAGGTTGTTGCAGAGTGGCAGCTGCTCTGTGACTTCAGAGAAGTCGAAGATGCTCAATAATTTCTTAATCTCTCACTCCTCTCCTGAGAATCAATAGCATCTGATAAAAATGCATGTGGTTTCATATCCATGGCGTTCACCCTGGCACGGGCTCAGGTCCTCAAAGGGTAAGTGTCCATGAGCCTCATCTTGCTCTCTTCAGTTCCAAAATGGAGTCTTGTTCCTCCAGATTTTAGTTCCTCTAGTTTCTGCCCTAGAGGAAGCAGAAAGCAGAACTCCATCGAGGCGGGTCCGTGAAAACTCTCCAGAGCTGACCTCCCAGCCAGCAGCTTCTCTCCAAAGGACAGCGGGGAAGGGATTGTCTCCATGCTCTCAGGAGAATCTGACTTTGTGGAGGATGATCCCAGCCAGGAAGGTGGACAGTGGTATCCCCCAGCTCTCTAGGAAACGGCCCAAAGAGAAAATGCCTCTTCTTCCAGAGTTCAAATAGTCTCCCAGTGAGTGTGAAGCAGGTCAAGTGTTGTACCTCCTAAACACTCAAGAATCCCCAATTCAGGCCTTCAAGGAGGTCACTATCCTGCTTCTCCTTTCACACTTAGGACAGCAGCTCCTGCTGTAGGGGGAGGTAGTGTTACTTAGTGACAAAGAAATTGCTTTAAGCTTCAGTCAGAACTCAGTTCAAGTACTGAGTTCACTACTTTTTAGCTGTGTGACATTGAGCAAGTCACTTAACTTCTCTGAGCCTCAATTCCCTAATCTGTGAAGTGGGATGAAAATAGTCTCTGCTCCCTAAGATTGCTGTGAGGATTAAATTAAAAAAAAATTTTAAGTTTGTAAACTCTTAGCATAGTGCCTCCCAGTTAGTAATAGCTGGATATGTGTTAGGTTTTTTTTGTTTTTTGGTTTTTTTCATGATCTCATAATTAGAAAGTTTTCACAGATTCAGCCAGAATTCATCTCCTTGTCACTTCCATCCATGGAGTCTCATTCATTTAGGGCAACGGATGACTGGAGTTCCTGTACTCAACCCCACCCGCTTGTAGATCCATAGCAGCCAGAGGGGACCCTTTCATAGCACAAATCAGGTCCCTGATTAAAGCTCGGGAAGATGTCCCATGGGTCTTAGGAAGCTTAAGGGCTAGAATCCTTATCCTGCATGCTCCAGCGCTGGCCTGCCTCTCCAAGTGTACCTCAGGCCACTCAAATCCTCATGCTCTGTGCTCCAGGGGTCCCAGGCCAGTGCTCCCAACCTCTTTCTGCTCTTTGGGTTTCCTCTAGCCCCAGGGCCTTTGCAGATGTCTTTGCTTGGCAGTCTTTTCTCACCTGCTTTTTCTAGTTAGTTGGGAGCTCAGCTGAAACAAGACTCCCAAATTTGATCAGATTCCTACCTCTCAGAGCGCCCTCTACTGTCCCTTCACAGCTTTTAGCCTCACTGGAAGTGTCAGGTATAGTTTAGTTGATAAATGATTGTTTTCTTTAGCAAACTGGACATTCTATGAAGTTAGGGACCATGGATGTTTGGAGTTCGTAATGGGCTTTGGATGGTACCTGGCATAGGAGTATGGCCCTCAGCAAACATTTGCAATGAATGAAGAAAGTAAGAAAGGAATTAATACTCATATCCACATCAGAATCCTTCACTTATTTGAAGACTTTACTATGCTTCTCTTCTTCATGACTTAATTGTCACATGATTAATGATCTCAGTGCCTCACCTACTCTTCATCATGTTATGTTTTAGACCCCTCCCCAGCCCTGTGTTCACACACTAGGGAGTACAGTGAGATGATTGCTTCTAGTGATCTTGGACACTCTCCTCCTTGCACAGCCACAGGCTGCAATCGCTTTAAATATGTGTGTGATGCACACACACACACACACACACACACGCACACATTGTTCTTCTATTTAAACATATATAGATTATTAAAGAAAATTTGGAATATACAGAATAAAAAAATTTAGAATGTACAAATAAAAAAAGAATCTTAGACACACCATGCAAAGAAAAAGTCCTAAAAATTTACCATAATTCCTGTATTATTTTTCTTTGAATAAGTTTTTGTAGTACGTGAGAAAGAATTATATAGTAGAAATATACCTGCACACACACACACAATCTCACTTTTTGACGAATACTAAACCATAAAAATATTTTTATATTATTATATAATCTTTACAAATATCATCTTAAATAGTGTTATATCAGTTAGAAATGCTTTCTGCTGCTATTGACAGGAAAACTTGGGAACCTTAAACAAATAGGAGGTTACTTTTCTCACATAACAAGAAGTCTGAACATAGGCAATCGCTGACATTGCTTCAAATTGCTTTTTTACTCATAGTTGTGATATAATTGCTGTAGCGCCTACCATCACATTCATGTGCAAGGCAGGAAGAAAAGGGAAAGGATGTTCCACTTCTACCCTTCCTATTGATCAGGAAAAGCCGAAGCATTCTCAGTGCCCTCAGCAGACTTCCACTTAGGAATCTTGGACCAGGCTCTGTCTATGATCAATGCTAGGTGCAAAAACATCTAAAAGTGAGTATTTCATTGGTCCAGCCTATGAGGCTGAGGCAGGAAAGGGACATTGGTTACCTTTCCCACATCCTATCGGGTCCATTCCACCTCATTCGATTCTCAGCTCTTTCGGTGAAAGTCATGGGAACTTTATAAGGACTCTTGCCTCCTCTTGCTTCCCGGCTTATGAAAATCAGCCAGATAAGCAAGCAGTGATTCTCAAACAGAAATTTTACAGAGGTGATTTTGGTTGCCCGTGAGATGTTCATGGAGGTGCGATTGCCTTGGCAGGGGCCAAAGCTGACAAACATCATCCGAGGCACAGGGCAATGGCACCATGGACATCTGCCAAGACCCACGTGCCTATGGTGTTCTTACCGATTCCCATCCAGGGCGATCGTAATAATCACTTCATTAGAAACAAAGAAGGAAGAGAGGGAGGGAAGGGGGGGGAGGGAGGAAAAGAAACATGGTGTCATTAAACTCTACAAATGACAGATAAGACTTCACAGTGATGTGTACAGCCCTATGCAGACTACCTGCTTTTTGCGACCCCTCAATTTGTATCATGTCAGTATACAAAGATAAGATTATCTACATTGCCCTCCTAGAGAAGTATTTAAAATGAAGGAATGGTAGTAGATCTTTCTGGTTTTCAAAGTGTTCCTCCTGGGGCTTTGGGAGCTGATACTGTTTGCAATTTGTTCTCCCCCTGAGGAGGTTAGGAAAAATAGAAAGGCCTGAGACAGGTACTGCGACGGTGTTTAATGATGATAGGCAGAGGTGGGAAAGCACAGATCAGCTTTTTCCTCTCGGCAGAGCCTGGGCTATTAGGAGAAGGAAATTTAGTGTTTGATTCGCCCATTCTCCATTCTTCATCGAGGCTTTGGTCCCAAATTGCTAAACCTCCATTCAACAGTTAAATTAAACATAACTAACTTTGTTGATATTATTTCACAGCCGAATAACTTGATATTCATACTCTTTGTGTGTTCAATAAGTACAGCACGCAGACATATTTTTAAGTCTCAGCTGGTGATGAATTCTGCTGAGCTAAACTTGTGTTTCACAGGATTCTGCTCAGCTGAGACGGGGTACGCTAGTGTACTGTAAAAATAAGCTCCAAGCCGTAATGTTGATGGGCCCCTCACAGCAAGTAAGCATCCCTCTCCTCCCTCTTCTTAGTAGCAACACCCATTTGCCAATTGCACATTCTAACCTAGAAGAATCCCATGCAGACTCTGCCTCCAAGGTGCGAAGAGCACTCAAGTTGGACCCCCCCGCCCAAGGCCTCCGTATTTGCCCCCTCGGCCTCTTCATGGGCTGCTGACTCCAAGCAGGTCACTTCATCTCTGATAGAGGCTACGTCTGACAGTTGTGGAGCTAAAACCCCGTCTTTCCACCACACACACATTTGCTGCAAGCTCGGGTGACACAAAGCATTGAATGTATGTGGCAGTCAGGTGTTATTCACTCTTATTTACAATTTCACCTATAATTAGAGTCCTATCCTCTAAACCTGACAGGAATCACCTAATAAATACTTGAATTGAATAACGACTTCATGTGTTTATCATTCATTAAATATGTATTGGGCACCTCCTATATACCAAGCCCTGTGCTAAATACTATGGGTGCAAAGAATGAAATAAACCAATAAATAACTATAACACAGTGAGACCTGCACTATCTAATAAAAACACATACAAGGTTTTTGGCATCTGACATTCCACCCAGGCGAGCGAGGACCACGTCACAGAGGAGCCAACTTATGGAAGGTGGGGAGTATCACAAATGCTGAGGAGAAGCTCATGCCCACCACTCCATGAAGAACTTCATACACATTCCCTCCTCGAATGGTCGTGACAGCCTTGTGGAGCGGGCAGTATTACATCTATTGTAGGTCACAAGGTCCCAAAGCTGGTAAAGGGGGACCCGGCTTCCAAGGCCACACGCCCCATCAGGAGGCTGGGCCCTGCAGCTCCTCACAGCCTCTGTATTCTCATCTCACAGGTTGGGAAGCAAGTTGGTCTTTTTGTACAAGAGTTTAAAAATCATCTGAAAACATCTTAGGTGGTATTAATTACGGGCTATCAAAAACAATGCAAATAACTTTTGTAACGAAGCAGAATGTGGAGGTTATTGTCTGTGTGGATATCGCACCAAACCCCCAAACCAGAAGTGCAGTTGAGTCTCCCAAGAGACGGGCACTAAGTTCTGGAAAGTCCCCAAGCCACGCAGATTCTCACCTCCTTCCTACTCTCTTTCTAGCTGCGTTCCGGTTTCCACATTCTCTCTGTTACGTGCATTCGTGATTTTCTCTCTTCAGACCAGCTTTCCTTGCTTCTCTGTGAACAAGGCCACCCCCTCGGTTACACCCAGTTCAAGCAACACAGAAGACTGACCAGCACCTCTAAACCCCAGCTGCAAGTTCCAGGAAGAGAGGATGTCATTGGCCCCACTGGGTTTACAGTCTGTGTCCTGAAGTGTGGGCTTCAGCACGGAAAGGGCTGGGGGATTAGACAACCATAGGCTGACGAGATGTATCATTTTAAAAATTTATTTTTATTTTTTTGGACAGAGAGAAAGAGAGAAGGGGGAGGGCCCAGAGCAGTCTCCATAGCTGTACATCATCAGTTCTCAACATGGTTTCATTCCACACAGGTGGGTGGGGGCAGGGGGGCTGCACAGGGTTGGAATTGGGCTGGGGGCATCCAACATGGGAAACACACCCCAGTTCAGCATATGGATCTGCACCGGCCAGGGCCAGGATTCGATCCTCGGACCCCAGAGCTGCAAGCCAAACGCCTAACCTGCTGAGTCATCCTGGCATCTCCCAGACGTACCATTTTAAATGGGACAGAGAACAACAGTACTGTTCCGTTTCAAACAGTAATCATGGTCAGCCTACTGACACCTTGAATTTATCCCCAGGCACGTCTGGTCAGCCTAGGAAACCCAACAAACACTGCCAGTTTTCTTTTCCAGGGCAGCGGAGGTAGAACACACAGGAGTTTCTGGCTGTTGAGCTGGGATTTGAACATTGTAACCCTTTTCCATGATCCTTGTTCTCCCGTTTACTCTCTCCATTCAAAGGCAATTTAATCTTATGAACTGAGTATTAGCTGATGAGCTAATTCCTCCAGCGAAAATGCCATTATTTCAGCAGGCCTCTTCCATTTTTTAAAAAAACTGCTCTCAAACACCTTTTGTTTTAATAAATGACTGAATTCTGTGCTATGGTTTGCAGAGTCTTAATGAATTGGGGACTTTTAAATCTGCCCTGTGGTTTATTCTCAGCACTATCACATAGAAAACCACCCTGCTCCTCACAGTCATGCCAGTTTTCTCATAAACAGGGACCAAGTTAAGTCCTATTAACATTGGATGTTAACTTCCCTACACCACTGGGTGAGCATTTGTACCTCAAGCCTGAAGCAGCCCTGTTGGCTACAGACACACCTGTGAAATAGGATGCTAAGCAGCTCCTTCCCACCAATACCTCATCACATCATTTGGAATCTCAAGGCTAAACAATTCCATGCTCCACTTTATTCCCCATGCCCTATGCCCTAGTTTTCACTCTCGTTGTATTCGTACACATGTCAGGGTCTCTCTAACCAAGAGCTTCTATTTATAAAGATAATGATTTACTCATCTCATCTCATTCACAGTGTTAGCACAATGCCTGCAGAGTATTCACAACACACTTACTACACAGACGGGCAAAGATACGGAGCTCCTCCACGTACCCGATTTGAGCCAAAGTCATGCTACAGACATGGACGGCGCTTGATGCTCAGACAGGTATAGAGCAGGGATTTAAAAAGAATGTCCTCCCCACATGCTCACCCTGACTGGGCAATAATATAATTTCCAGTCTCACGTCTCTATTTCAGACCACATATGGCAGTAATATTGGCTCTTCCCCACCTCAGTCTAACCATGACTAAACAGGTTGATGAATGTCATGCATCTTATCATCATACATGCATATTTTTGAATATAATTCACTTTTGATCTGCACCCTTGTGCAGTGGTGAATGAAAACAGTTAAGATTTCTTCCACTGTCTGCCTTTGAATGTATTAAACAGCCCTGCTGTCAATAGATTATATTCTTGTACAATGATAATAGCCCCCAAAACTAAGAGGCCTTGTCAGGAATTGCAGTTGTCACAGTTTGATGGGAATGATTTTACTTGGGGTTCGTCCGCCGCACAATCATCTCATAATCTGGATATACATCACAGCCTGACATGTAAATTTCCTGCTACTCTGCCTTCATTTCCAGAGGCAGCAATCAAATGAAAACCACTCAACCTCACCCAAATGTATAAATAATTTTCATTCAAACATATTAGCAGTCAAAATATGAGAATTTATCACAGAGTGCTAGGCCTTTTAAGAAGCAATAAAGACTTTACTTTTTAAGCATATTTCTCCTTAGAAAAGTAATACGAATAGTAACTCGCAATTTAAAAATCGCATTTGAAAGTCCATGTAGAAAGCACGTAATCTGCAAACTTAAGGAATGTAGGTGCTTTGCCGTAGATTGGATGCTTGGAGGAAAAGCGATGAGGAAAATATTGTGTAATAGAATTGCATGTAGATTAATAACCACCTACAAGAAGAAAACCAATGTCTACAAAGGCTGATTTACTAAACATATCTTTTGTGATGCACAATCAGTATGAGATTAATTCCACCCACCCCTACCAAAAAAGAAAAATTAAAAAACACCTGATCCAGCACTGATTTGGATAACATAACTAATGACACTTTTTTCCTGCTGAACATTAGATTTTAATTGAAAGCCATCTCCTTGGGACAGGGGGTGGGGGTGGGGGAGAAGTCTGTTGAATTGTAGTGGTGGACATGACTCTCCCCCACTGCAGGCTGTGTTCCAGTCACACTAGCTGTCAATTAGCAGGGAAGAAAGAGACCGATTCACAATTGAACAGAAAAACATTTGCCTTTGGTGCTCAGTTATGATGTCAAATGAGAGCAGGGTGCTGGTTTGCCCCTTGACCTGGCTCAAGGTAAAGGTGGGGATGGCTGTGGGAGCTGCATGGGACAGAACAAGAGTCACTGGAGCCTGGGGACCACCCCCCCCCCCAAGCTTTCTTAGAAAGCTCCCCTAGGAAGTTCCTTCAAGACTAAGCCTTCAACAAAGAAACAAAAGCTCACAGGCACAGTCAACAGTTTAGTGGCTACCTGAGAGGAAGTGGGGGAGGGGTGTGACAGAGGAGGGAGGGGGCATCAAATTTTTGGTGATGGAAGGAGCACTGACTCTGGGTGGTGAGCACATAATGCAACATATAGACGATGGAATGTAGAATTGTACACCTGGAACTTATGTACTTTTTTACCAATCAACGTCACCCCAATAAATTTAACCCCCCCCAAAAAATGCTAAGCTTTCAGGTGCAGCCTTTGTGCCTGGCCAGATGGAGGTGCTAAAAGACATTTGACTAATAAGGCATCATCTTGACATGAGTTTATTAGATACGGAACAGAACCCCAAAAGGAGTATAATGCTCTGACACATTGAACTCAATAATCAAGCCACTCATATTTCCAAAAGTTACCTGCCATATTTTAGAGAGGACAGCACTTTGCCTCTGGTAAAAGGCTCATGTAAAGGTTTCTAGAATACTCTTCAGGGCCCTCAAAAAGTGGAGGGTGGTGGGGGAGTGTGGATTGCAAGGTGGAGCTCAGGATGAAGGAACGACTACTTTTTCCATTGATGCCAGCACCTAAAAATTTTGCTGCCTCACTTTAAATTTTTTATACCTTTTTCCTCTCCCCCTGCTCCTCCCCTACCATGTACAAAAACTGCTAAGATGACAGTTTTTCCCATTTCCCCAGTAAGTGTGTCTGCATAACCCGGGGTGCAGCAAGCTCAGCCATTTGAAATAAAACTTTGCAGTACTAATGTTTTTGTAACTGCTTTCATATTGTAATGATATTTTTCCAAGCACTGGTTTTATTTGATCTTAAATACCTTTTTGGGAAAGTCCAGTGAGCTGACTCTAATAAAATCATGCTATTGAAAAAAGGTTTAAGTAGAATGTTCAGAATAAATTACAAAACTGCATGCAAGAATACCAGCTAGTGCTGCAATAAAAAGCTGAAAATGAGTATTCTTGCCATATATTTTAAAGAAAGAATATACTTTTTTTGTCCATTTTTTTTCATGGAATGTTTCATAACAGAATGCCTCCATGTCATGAAAGGGGGGGAATGCATACCAAATGAACAAACTGCAGGAAAAGTTGCATTTAAAAAGGAAAAAAAACTTGACTTTTGGGGGGAATATAGAATATATTTCACTTCATTTTCAATAACTGTTGGAAGATAATAGGAAATGTAATATCTTTCCATTTGCTGTGCCAAAATACTGAAATTACATCATACTTATCCTGTCATCTGTTTCAGGACCTTTTAATAAATTTTGCATTCCTTAGGTACACACTAAGGAATGGATCTGCTTTAAAGACAGCAAATGTCCAGCAGTAGGAAACTCAGGGAAACTGTTCGGTGGCCTGAGTGGAAATCAGAGGCAATCGTAGATCTGACTTGGTTATCGTGAAGCAGAGGTAAGGAGCTCATGAGGGATATAGGTGCCTGCATCCTCCCAATTACTCTTGAAATCCTAGATCCAAAAGAAATCATGGGCCCCTTCCTCAGCCCTTCCGCCTCACAGGACAGTTTCACAAAAATTAGATGCTGAAAGAACAAAGGACTGTGGGTGGTATACTTTCCATGGTACCACAATACCTGCCATTTGAGAGGCTACTGTGTTCTGGGCACTGAGTCAAGCACTGAGTTTCAAATTGTATAAGGAACAATATTTATATAAATCAAATTAATTTATAAATCCAAATTCACTTCTCTCACCACCAAGCAAAGCTGAAGCAATCATTTCCATTCTATGGAGAAAAACTGGGACAAAGAAAAGGTGGCCACAGCATGATGGACACACTCTAGAATGACAGACACATTTGGTGGCCTACCCAGCATTCCTTCCTTCTTCATCCATATTCCTTCCTAACAGACACTGAATTTTGTTCAGGAATCCACTTCTCCTGTACACAGCCATGCACCTCGGGAGAATCTGACCCATCTGCTTCTAAGATGCAGATGGACTGATCCTCGGCCTCAGAGGCCCTTTGTCATTGTTGAGTTTGAGAAAGGACTCTGGCCAGTGACATGGGAAAAAAGTTGTCTGGGGCTCCTTTAGAAGAGATTTCTTACCAATCAGAGAAGTGGTCTCTCTTTTTGCTCTGGATATTTTGTCGTCTGGATGTGACTCCTAAAAGGTGTTAGCAGTCAACCTGCTAGCAGGCCCTGCCACCCCGCCTAGGATGAATACCAGTGATGGCGGAAATAATGCTGCATCCAGTTGCTAGAGCTGCTGTAACAAAGTACCACAAACCAGGTGTCTTAACACAACAGAAATGGATTGTCTCGCGGTTCTGAAAGCCAGCAGTCCAAAGTCAAGGTGTCCGCAGGGCCATGCTCTTTCTGACGGCTCCAGGGGAGCACACTCCCTTGCCTCTTCCAGTGTCTGCCAACAATCCTTCATGTTCCTTAGCTTCTAGATTAAGGTGACCAGATTTTAACATTGGTAAAGCGGGATACCATTGACCGGGGGGAGGGGGTTCTTGATTAAAAATTTGGTCTATCTCCCGCCGTTCCCTAGCTTGTCGTGCATTATTTCCAAAAATCGGGACTTTTTTAAAATGCAACGGGACGCGGGACAATTGTTAAAAATCGGGACTGTCCCGCCAAAAGTGGGACATCTGGTCACCTTATTCTAGATGTATCACTCCAGTCTCATGACCTCCTTCTCTTTGTGTATCTTCATGTTTTTTCCATTCTGTATGTGTCTGCCTGTGTTCAACTGTCACCTTTTTATAAGAACACCAGTCATTTTGGTTTAGAGACCATTCTAATGATCTCATTTTGACTTGATAACCTCTGTAAATACCCCATTTGCAGATGAGGTCACATTCTGAGGTACTAAGGATTAGAACTTCAAAATACTTTTTTCTGGGGTGTGGGAGGGACACTATTTAATCCATAAGTAACCCAAATGTGGGCAGACAGCAAAGTTGAATAGACCCTGATGACATGGCTGAGCCTCTGAATTAACCAACCCTGAAACCTTCCTGTCTTGGGCCAATATGTGAGAACATCTTTCTGCATTGTTCAAGTCTTTTTGTGTTGTGGTTTGTTACTCGTAGCTGAACCCACCTTCATTGATATTAGATAAAAGACATGATTCCACCATTTAATAGCTGTGTGTCCTTAGAAATAATTGCTTACCCTCTCTGAGAACACCTTCTGTAATTCTAAATTGATATGTTATCTCAGAGTTGTCACAAGGATTGATGAGCAAATGCCCTTAAACAGCAATAGACAGAAAAGATGCTTAGTAGATTGTTATGCTCTTTTTAAAACCTACCCATGTGACTCTGGAAGAATAAAAGCAAAATCACATCATCCAGTTCTAAAGGGACTAATGAGAACCAGTAGTTGTTAATGGTTGCTACATTTCTATAAATGTAAAGAAGCTGTGCCCATGTTCTTCACTTAGGCATTCTGTACCTGCCCAAGCCTCTTTGAGGCTTCATGATGGCCACCATCTATGAGAGGCAATTGATGGTTAAAGCATTGAGATCCTGAGTCAGACCACATGGACTCAAATCTTGATTCTGCCAATTTCTATGCGTAACCTAGAGCAAATTGTTTAACCTCTCTGTATCTTTATCTCTAAAAAGGAGGAATGGCAATGATGACAATAGTTTCTCATAGTAGTCTTAAGAGGAATCAAAAGACATAAGGTAATTAGTACAGTGTCTGGCATGTGGGAGGCAAGTTAAACATATACTCTTTCTTCCTTTCCATCTCCATCCTTAGCTGCAATCATCTTGGGATGCTACAACAGTGGTTTTCAAACTTCTGTGTGTATATAAGAAGCACCTGTGATGCTTGTTATAAATATAGACTCCAAGCACTATCCCTCCCCAATCCAGAAAGTCAAGTCCTGGAAGTCTGAGATACACGGTAACAAACACTCCAGGTACAATTGATGCAGATGGCCCCTTGTCACATGTTGAGAAACTGTCTACTTTTTCTGATTGGAAGTCAGGAGACTTGGAGGGAATTACTTATCTTAGAGACACGTACTTCTCTTGTCTTCCCTACGAGTCTGAAAGCTTCTGGGAGGCAGAGGCATCATTTCTCTGTCCCTTTACCACATGTCTAGCACAGTACCTTACTCACAGCAGTAACTCTAAAGTGTTCACTAAATCAATTTAAAGTAACTTTAGATGATAAAGAAACAGAAGTGGTGAGGGAGAGATAGGGGGATGCAGATCGAGGCAGAAGGAAAACAGGTTCAGCTAACCATTTAGAGATTCCAAGGGATTCTGTTGGGACAGCTGTCCTGAGCCAGGCGCAGCCACCAGTTACTGTTTCTGAGAGCTCCCATGAACAGTGTGACCCTGGACCGCAGAGTCACAAGGAAACTCTGGAATCTAGGCTGGCTTCATTTTTCAGAATCTACCAGCCTGGGACACAGCTCCCCAAGCCCAAAGCAAGCCTTTAGACCAGCTGCAGGAGAACAAAGATGCCCAGTGAGAAGCTGAATTTGGATTTCTTATTGTTACTGTGTCACTTAACCAACTACCGGTATGCTTAGTTCTCTTAGGGAAACGTCAATGAAGAACATATACAGCGTTGCTTTGTAAACTAATTAATGTTAATATATATAGCAATATGTAGCTAATATTTGTTGAATGACTATATGGCCCAAGTGCTTTTCATGAATTATATCATTAAATTATTAAGAATCCAGTCAACTAACATTTGTTGAGCTTCTACTATGTGCTGAATATGATATACTTATCAATATATATATATAACTATATCTATATCTGATATACAGAGAAATTTCCTAGAAAAACTAATAAGTATAAAGCAATGGTACAGTGTCAGACACATAGAAGCACTTAATTAATATAAGCTATTATTATTGCTCTTGTGATTACAGAGTATACATAATGTTATTAACAGTGGTTCTTTCTGGATCATTTCTTTCTGGAAATGTTCTGGGTGAATATTTCTTCCTTTTGCTGATGTATTTACTAAATGTTCTATAATAAGTATGCAATGCTATTGTAATAAAAAATAAAAGATACTTACTTGAAAATTTAGTAAGGTATTTCCCCTCTGAATGTATTAATGAAAATCAGAGTTTTTGACAGCACCACCTAGTGGTTCTGAGAGATTGTGGCTGAAGAAGACTTTTTTTCCCCCCACCCACCTCTGTACACATTCTCCGAGGCACTACTTCACACTGAGATCCATAAGCGTGATCGTGATATGTCCCTGCATTCACACAGTATCCTACATAAAGTTTGACCAATGAATTGACATGCTTAACTTCTGTACCGTTTTATTGGTCTTTAGAACTCACTTTATTTTTTCATGATGAGATGATTTTATTTTTTATGAGACTTTGATTTTGATACTTTTTCTCACAGAAATAGAACTTAGGAATCCAGAGACCTTTAACACACACACATTTTCTATTTTATAATATTCTTATAGCTAGAAATGTAAAAGTTACTAGGCAAAGATAAACTTAACAGTACAAAAAGCATTTACTGAGGAGCTACTAAGTGCCAGGCATCATGCAAGATACTGCAGCGAAAAGCTGAATAAAAAATGCTCCTTGTCCTCAGTGAGCTGATATGGGAGACCGACATTTAATACAATACATTCTGAAACAGCAACTCATGCAAGCACTCATTCATTCCACAAGTATTTATTGAGCACATACTATGTAACAGCCACTGTTTTAGGCACTGGGGATAGAAATGAGTGAAATAAAGTCTCTCCCTCTAGAGCAGGGGTGTCCAACCTTTTGGATTCCCTGGGCCACATTACAAAAAGAACTGTTTTGGGCCACACATAAAATAAATTAACAAAAGCTGATAAGCTAAAAAAATATGTTACAAATGAAACCTCATAATGTTTTTTGGGTTGTTTGTTTGTTTGTTTGATAGACAGAGAGAAACAAAGAGAAGGAGGAGGGTTGAGAGCAGTCTTCATAGTTGCACGTCATCAGTTTTCTATATAGTTTCATTCCACAGGTAGAGGTAGAGCTGCACAGGGCAGGAACCCGGTGGGGGTCTCCTGCATAGGAGGCACACCCCCCACATGCTGGGGGCCTCCCATATGAGAAGCATGCCCAGGGCAGGAGCTGACCCAAGGGCCTCCCACACAGAAGGCTCACCCTGATGAGAACCGAACTGGGGGCACAACCCATTTCAGCATATGGGTCCACATGGGCCGGGACCGGGATTCAATCCTCAGACCCCAGGGCTGCAAGATGGGCGCTCAACCCACTGAGCCATCCCAGCATCCCTAAAACCTCATAATGTTTTAAGAAAGTTTACAAATTTGTGTTTGGCTGCATTCAAAGCCATCCTGGGCCACATGCTTCCTGAAGGCCACAGGTTGAACAAGCTTGCTCTAGAGCAGGGTTCTCCAAACTAGGGCCCACAGGCCAGATGCGGCCTGCGAGGCCCTCTCATCCAGCCCGTGGAGACCTTTTTATCTGAATAAAATAATATTAAATAAATAATTAAAAACAACATCTGCGTTTTGATTCTTTTTTATTTGGACCTCGAGTGTGTAGTCGGCCCCCAAACTGCTGTTTGATAGTTAATGCGGCCCGCGGGCTGAAAAGTTTGGAGACCCCACTCTAGAGCTTACAATCTAATGAAGGAGAGATAATAAATAAATAGATATAAGATATAATTGTGGGGTAAACCAGGATAGCTCAGCAGGTTAAGCACTTGCTTTGCAGCCCCAGGGACTGAGGACCAAATCCCAGCGCCAGCCCGTGTGGACCCATATGCTGAACTGAGGTGTGCTTCCCTTATGGGAGGCCCCCAGCCCAGTTCCCACCCTGTGCCGCCCCTGCCCACCTGTGTGGAACAAAACCATGTCAAAACTGATGACATACAACTATGGAGGCTGCTCTGGGCCCTCCCCCTTCTGTCTTTCTCTGTCTCTGTCTCTCTCTGTTTCTGTCAAAAACAATTTTAAAAATCTTTAAAAGATATAATTGTGTTAATAAGTGGTATAAAAAAATGATACAGTAAGTTAAAGGGCATAGAGAGTACCAGGGTTGCTACTAATATAGGGTAGTCGTTGAAAGCCCCTCTGGTCAGAGGTTATTAGATAAGAGACCAGTATGTGTAAACGGGCAAGCCATGAAGATATTGGGGGAAAGAATATTCTGTGCAAAGGTCCTGAAGTGAGAGTGTGTCCATGCATTCACAGAAGAGCAAGAAGTTTCATGTGGCTGAGCAGAGGGAGCTAGTGAGAGAGTAGGCAGTAGGTGATGAATTTGGACCAGATGCTATAGGATCTTAGTGGCCATGGTTTAGATCTTTGATTTTATTCAAGGATTAATGGGACACATGCTCTGGCTTACACTTTAAAATATCATTTAGCTGCTGAGTAGACACATTATAGACTATAGGAGGACAAGAGTAGAAACAAGGAAACCATGCAATAATTAAGTTAACGAATGTCTTTAAAATAACCAAATGCACGGATAAGATGTAAAAGTGGAGCAGAATAAGTAGTGTTCCATTACATCCAGAGTGACAAAGAAAGTCCCCTCCTTGGGGAGGAAGCTGAAGCAGGAATTTGCTTTTATTTTCAGATTTGAATTTTTTGGCAAGGAGTGTTTTTCCATGAGGAGACCCATAATATCAATGTCTGTCTTTTTTATGTTAATAGCTTAATAAATGCCCAAACCATTCATTCATTAGTGGTTGCAAAATGGTGACATGCTCATTTTACCTTTTTATTTATATTTATTAGCTGAAATGCGTTTATAAAAAAGAAATTACCTTTATCTTCTATTCGGTTACCCCGTTGTATAATTCACATACAAAAAGGCAAGATAAATGCTTGATTTTGTCCCTTTATTTTCAGTTTTCAGAATAATGAGTTCGTTGACTAACATTTTT
Organism: Craseonycteris thonglongyai; assembly: GCA_004027555.1. NCBI lineage: Eukaryota > Metazoa > Chordata > Mammalia > Chiroptera > Craseonycteridae > Craseonycteris > Craseonycteris thonglongyai. The sequence goes on from PVKE010004011.1 coordinate 49,610, forward strand.
CCATGGTGAACAATCGTTTGCTTACTTTTTTTTCTCTCTTTTTCTCTCTTCCTCTTTTTCAATCTTTCCTTCTCTCTCTTTCTTTTTCTCTTGCATATTCTTTTTCTTTCTTCATTCATTTCTTTCTTTTTTCTTTCTCTTTTCTTCCCTCCCTCCCTTCCTCCTTGCCTCCCTTCCTTCCTCCTGTCCTCCCTCCCTTTCTTCCTTCCATTCTTCCTTCATCATTTTTTTCTCTTGTTCTTTTAATATTTCTCTCATTCTCTCACTTCCTTTGTTGTTGTCATTATAAACTTATAATTTTTAAATACATGTGATAGTTTTCATCAATTTCAGTTATTACCCATATGGATGCTTAAGTGTCCCATCTTTAATCAGGAGCCTCTTCAGTTTGGCTCCTGAATCCTTCTGACTGAACACTGGTAGCTTTTACTTACTTCCTTGCCACTTGGTACACATGTGACGAACTGAACTCCCCTGTTCCTAATTTGGAACAACCATTTTTCTAAGGAGGACTTCTTAGTGGGATATGTTTATTATTTCAGCACCACAATCTGGAGTACCAAGGGTGAACCATTATTTCTCTATTGGTCATTGTTTCTAGGCCTCTTCAGTGAACACAGTTTAAATTTTTTAAATAAAATGAATTATGACTTTATATTGATAATTCCAATTTAAACTATAAGATTTTGTTTGTGCCTTTTCCCACACTGATGGTCTCAATTTTCAACTCCAGAAACGAAAGAATTACAGTAACCCTTAATTACTAATTTGCTTTATTCTCCCCAAATACACACAACAATCTCATAATTAACAATGTCAATTGTATCAGCAACATCATTACTTTAAGTAGTTTAAGATTCTTTTTGCGGTTCTTTTTGTCCTAAGGGCATCTCGTCCTGTAGCTATACAAGCAAGTTACTGGCATTGAAAGTTATTGGGACTTATTCATGTCATGAGGCTTTATAGTTTGTGGTGGAAGCAGATATTTAAGCAGTGATTAAATGGCAGTGTTATTAATACAAAAGAAATACAGGTAGCCCTGTGAGGTCCTCCCATCTGGAGGCTCAAAGGCGGCTTCCCCAAGGAAGTGACACTTAAGCCGAGACCTGCTGGGTGGGTTGGAATTAGCTCAGCAGAGTATGGGGGCCAGGGGGGAAGGAGTATTTCAGACAAAGAGAGGAGTTTCCTAAGCTGTGACTTATAAAGCACTCTGCAAATAAAATGCCAAATAACAAGTGAAGCTTTTCAGAATTTTCTTTTTAAATTATTTTCTCTCGAAATAAAAAATGCATCAACTAAACCAAGTCTGGTCTCCTCTTTGGGAGCGCCGTTCAAGCCAGAAGTCTCACAGAAAGTAACCATGGCAAAGCCATAGATAGGCTTGCTCTTAACCTAAAGCCACATTGCTTAGTTTAATCATCTGTTTTATTTATCATACTTAACTTCCATTTCTAAAAGTGAAAGCCTCAGCACATAGGGGCTGGTGCCTACTAAGAGGTTTTAGAAAGAACTTCAGAGGGTAGAGGGCTGTCACTGAGAGACCCCAGGGAAGATCTGAGACTGCAAAGGACCCAAAATAATAACACTAATGAGCCTGTTAGGTGGGTGGCAGTGTATTAGATGCTCAACATACATCAAATCTAATTCTCAACATCTGTCATTTAGCTGAGGTGACCTCAGGACTCTAAGAGCCAGAGAAGTATGAGGCAAAGTTGAAAGCTACATAGATACTAAATGGGAGGGCCAAGATTCACATTCACATCTGCCTGATACCAAAACCAATACTCTGCTCATTACCTTACTGAATGTCACTTGTTTATTCTCTAGAGACATGGTTTATTTGAATATATAAACTGCAACTTACAAAATAAATTGTTAGCCTAGAATTATATCTGTAAGGAGTACTCATCATAAAAACATTTGGTTAACCCTCTATAGCTTACACTGATACTCTTTTCTAACTCTATTGGTTCTCATCATTCCCATTTCACAGAGAGGGGAATCAAGACTCACAAAGACATTAACTGTCAGGCTAATACGAGGGGGGACACCCACCTCCAAAACAAAACAGAATTATCTTTCTTTGACGTGAGAGGAATTGTGTACTCTGAATTTGTTCCTCCGGGTCAAAAGGTCAACCAAAGTTTTTATCTGGAAGTCTCCAGAAGGTTGCGTCAGGATTTGCGGAAGAAACATCTGAAGTTGTGGCAAACAGATGACTGATTCTTCCACAATGACAACGCACCTGCCCACAGCATGCTGAGTATTCAGCAGTTTTGACCAAAATTGGCACCCCGTGCCAGACTTTTCCTATTCACCTGATCTCGCCCTCAAGCACCTTTTTTGGTTTCCCTGATGAAAAAAGTCTTCAAGGCGAAACATTTTGCCAATGTGGAAGAGGTGGGGGGAAAATGGCAAGAGCACTAAAAGGAATCAAAATCGATGTGTTTAAAAACTGTTTTGAGCAGTGGAAAAGGTGTCTCGATAGCTACATTGCATCAGAAAGTACTTTGAAGGTGACTGCAGTTTAAACATGTAAGACTAAATACACAACTTTTTATAAATAAATTCCAATTTGATTTGGGTCCCACCACTTAAGTGAGAGACCTGGGATTTAAGCCCAAGGCTTCTAACTCCTCAACCTAAGTTGTTCCCACTCTCGGTGAGCCTGGCTTTCCTTTCAAGGTAGCTGAATAAGGGCAGAAATGAAGACTTGATAAGAAAAACCAAAATGAAAAAATAGCTTTAAATTACAACTCCACCCCCCGCAACTATGATGTCACTTACCAACAAAATGTCATTCTTTGTTCATAAAACTGAGTGTCAAAAAATAATAAAATTGTATTTTAAAAATCTTCACTTAAATAAAACTCTATGTGAAGGGAAGCCAGGAGAGCTCAGCAGTTGAGGGTTGAGTGTTTGCCTCGCAATCACAAGGTCTGGGGTTTGACTCCCAGTCCCTGCCTGTGTAACCCCATATGCTGAAGTGTGGCACCACTGGTAAACCATCAGGATGGCATGGCGGTGAAGGTTCTCAACTCCCACGTGGAAGCCCCCAGTTTGGTTCCTGTCCCACACAGCCCCACATCCACCTGTGTGGAATGAAACCATGTCACAGCTAATGATGCACAACTATGCCAATGGGTCTGGGCCCTTCTCCCTTCTCTTTCTCTCTCTCTCACTTTCTCTCAAACAAAAAAAAAAAATAATTAATAAATCTTAAAAAAAAATAACAACTCTAAGTGAAAAGCTTGCAAATGATACTTTTTTAGTACCCCAATATTGTAGCAAAAAACAAACAAACAAACAAGCAAAAAACATAAACACACACAAACACAAAACTCTGGTTTTTAAACTTTTTTCTTAAGTTTTTAGTAAATCTAAAACTGTTCTAAAAAATAATGTCTACTTTAAAAGAGAGAGAATAATGATACCTCATTGCTTAACTTCTTCACTTTTCTTTTTCTTTTTTTGAAGATTTATTTTATTGTTGACAGAGAGAGAGAGAGACAGAGAGAAGGGGGAGGGCCCAGAGCAGTCTCCATAGTTGCACATCATCAGTTTTTGACACGGTTTTGTTCCACACAGGTGGGCAGGGGCTGCACAGGGCAGGATCTGGGCTGGGGACCTCCTGCATGGGAGGCATGCCCCCTCGAGCCAGGGGTCCAACTGGGGGGCAAGAACCGAATTGGGGGCCTCCCACATGGGAAGCACACCCCAGTTCAGCATATGGGTCCGCACAAGCTGGGGCTGGGATTTGATGCTCAGTCCCTATGGCTTCAAAGTGAGCACTTAACCCGCTGATCCATCCTAGCTTCTCCCACTTTTCTTTTTCTTTGATAAAAATTTTGCCAAGAAGTCACAGGTTCAATTGCTTTTGATAAGTCAATTTTTAGTGCTTCTTCCCATACAGGTAGCCCATTTTAGGTTTTGAAATCAGATGTTCTTGGATTTGGACCTTGGCTTTGCCTTTCCCTAGCATCAGTTTTCTCACTGGTAATCACCCTGAGTAAGAACTGTGAGGATGAAATGACATAATGCAGGCCAAGCACTTAACCCAGTGTCTCAGACATAGTAAATGTTCAATAAACAGCTGCTGTTCTTTATTGGTGCTCTACACTACCTCTTACCGTGGTTAAAGATTAAGGTCAGAATTTGGAAGTAGGGAAATACTAAAAAACAGAAAAAACTTTAATCTTCCATCATTAGTTTCTTTTTCTTAAACAATGAAAATGACTAATTCAAATCGAATTCCTATATTTGAAATATATGAGTTAAGGACAAAACAATTTCAAGTGAAGTAGTATTTTTATCCTATTGCTCGGATTAAAATTTTAGAAACAAAAAATTAGGGGGCTTTTAAAAAATAGAGAATATGGTCACAACGACACACAGTTTCTTTGACACAGGACCACAAAATCTTTGCTCCAAAGCAATCTGTTTTACCCATCCAGCTGCTGCAATGTAGCTGCGGGTCTATGTGGGGGGAGTCTCTCAGGACCACCCAGACTCTCACACCTTTGGATCTTGCTCACTGGTGGTTGAGCCTGATCTTTGGTGTTGTTGCACATGGAGTGTCACCAGAGCAATCCATTTAGCAACCCACGATTCTGTTCTATGATAGAAATACCAGTGCTACATTCTGTGTAAGTCACCATACACCAACCAAGTCTGTTTGCTATTTTTAACCAAGTTTAATTGCTCTCAAAACTGGCAACATCTCTCTTTTTCTTTAATACATTTTTTTTTATTGTTAAATTTATTGGGGTGACATTGGTTGGTAACAATTACATCGTTTCCAGGTGTACAACTCTACATTACATCATCTATGCATTGCATTATGTACTCACCACCCAGAGTCAGCTCTCTTTCCATCACCATAGATTTGATGCCCCCTCTCTACTCTCCCACCCTACTCCCCCCATTACCCTCAGGTAACCATTAAACCACTGACTGTGTCCATGAGTTTTTGTTTCTCTGTTACTTTCAGTTTTATATTCCACCTATAAGTGAGGTCATATCTTTCTTGATTCTTTCAGTCTGACTTATTTCACTTAATATGATGGTTTCAAGGTCTATCCATGTTGTCACAAATGGCTGTATGTCATCTCTTCTTATCCCTGAGTAGTATTCCTTTGTGTAAATGTACCACAACTTCTTTAAATCAGAATGGCAGCCACCACAGAGAGCCACATGTGCTGTCATTGCCTTTCACATGCATAGGGGGGTACGGTGGGATTTGGCAGAAAGAAAATGATGGTGTAGGCTAATTTAATTATTTAATTTTAAACTAAAATAATTTTAAATAATGTGCTGTTAAGCCTTTCTTTTGTGGGTTATTCAGTTTATGGACCAAATAAGCCTTGATCTCTCTCTCTTGCCAGTTTGACT
>PVKE010004011.1:60000-67592 GCA_004027555.1 Craseonycteris thonglongyai
CCCATTAACCGCGAAAAACGAGGGATCGCTGTACTATTGAAAGAATACAGAAAGTGAGGGAACGGTGAGGCAGTGCAGGTGTCACCATGAGATGGGTGTTTTACCAAAATCAAAGTCAGGAGCTTGCCTTGGGTCCAGGCTTGGCTACTTCTTAGGTTTGTAACCATGGGCAAGTCACTTAAACTCTCAGGGTCTCAGTGTCCTCCCTGTGATAGGTACATACATCTTACAGTCTCTGTGAGAGGATTAAATGAGAAAATGGTATTATTTACCAGCAGTCTCAAAAAATGCTGGCTGTGCAAAGCATTGGGAAGCTACGTAATGATACTTGATAATCGTTAACAAATGTGAGGAATTGCTATAATCTTCAAAAATAAAACATCATATTCCTGGGTGTTACCCAAATAGCATTGCCAAGCAATATAATAGTAGCTAAAATGTATTAAGTTTTATTATATGCCAGACAATGTACTCAGCTTTTTACATCATTGTTTAATTTCACATACAACCTTCTGAGTTAGGTGCTATTGTCCCCATTGTACAGATTAGAAAACAGAGGTTTATTAGAGATAAAGTAATTTTTTGAAGGACTTGTAAGTGCATGAAGCCACATTAGGACTCAGTCCTATTTAACTCTTAAGTCAATTTAGCTCCCACATCACTTCTGATATGGCGATTTCTGTCAAATGAAAATATTACAATGTGTCCTCATCTACCTTCTTCACCGGACCTGGTACCATGTATGGCTCTTCCCCAAAGGCAAAAAGACCAGGAAAGGTAAATGTTTTGAATCAATTCAAGACAACGAGGCAGCCCGACAGCACAACTAAAGACACTCGTGAAAGAAGACTTCCAGAACGGTTTCAGAAAGTGGCAAGAATGATGAGATACATGTGTTCAAAGCAAGGGGGAGTATTCTGATGGGGATTAATGGCAACAAGTCTTTTACTGTTATCATTTTTTTTTTTAATTTTAAACATTCACCATATTTTTTTTATCACACCTCGTATATCCAGACGTGGGTCAAATCCTTGTCCCCACTCTTCTTCACCATCAATATTTGCAAGACTTCAAAATCTAATGGTTACAGATTTTACACAATTTTGTGATCTTTTTCTCCATCTCTCGGTTTGTTCTCTGTTCCATGTTAAACAATACTTGAAGCTGCATGCTGATGTTACAGAAAGTATTGGCATAAAACATGTTTGTTCTGGGCGCTTCCCTTTGCCTCATGACCAGCCTCACAAGATTCCAGGGGGTCAGCAGTGTTCCCCTTTTACTGATTGGAGATGGAGGGAGAGAGGAAGCACAGGCCAGCGGAGGGACTTGCCCAATGTCCCACTACCTGTTACTAATGGAACCAAGACAAAAACAAAAGATCAGATCTCTCAACAGCCAAGCCAGGGGATTCCATGTTTCCTCTTGTGAGTGGGATGAAGGGATGCTGAGAGCCCAGACATGTGTAGATAAATTTTGAATATAAAAAGCTTAAAGGAAGAATAATTTATTTTATTTTTTAATATAAAATATGGTCATTTTTTCATTGTTAAATTTATTGGGGTGACATTGGTTGGTATCAATTATATAGTTTCTAGGTGTACAGTTTTACGTGACATCATCCATGTGTTGTATTATGCACTAACCACCCAAAATCAGCTCTCTTTCTATCACTTCCCAAATCCCCCCTCCCCCACCCCCAGCGCTCCAACCCACCTTCCTCCCCTTTACCCTTAGGTAACCGCCAAACTAATTTAGATTTATTAATCATGAAAGACTTCTAGGAATTTTAGGAGGGGTGGGTATTTGCTTTAACTTATTTAATAAAGATATTTTGAATAAATAAAATAGTCCATTAAAGCCTAGCCAGACACTCCCAGCACACAGTAAGAGTTCAATATATTTGTTCGGTGAAGTAAAAGTTTCAGGTTCTCAGAAGATACTCTTTTTTTTTAATTTATTATTTTTTTATTGTTTGAGAGAAGGTGAGAGAGAGAGACAGAGAGAGAGAGAAGGGGAGGGCCCAGAGCAGTCTCCATCTCTGTGCATCATTAGTTGTGACGTGGTTTTATTCCACACAGGTGGATGTGGGGCCGGGTGGGACAAGAACCAAATGAAGGGCCTCCCACATGGGAAGCAAGCACCTTCACTACTGAGCCATCTGGGTGGTTACCAGTTGCACCACAGTTCAGCATATAGGGTTGCATGAGCCGGGGCTAGGAATCGAACCCCAGACCTCAGGATTGCAAGGCAAGCAAGCACTCAATCACTGAGCTATCCCAGCATCCCTTCTCAGAAGATACTCTTATTCTTTATTTTTTCAGGAAAAGAAAAAAGAGCACTCAGAATTTTCTCTAAATCTATATGAAAGTCTTAAAATGTAATGCATGTGGATGAGAACATCTGCTTTGTATTAACTTATACTGGTATTGGTTAGTTAACTGTAAAGTAACTTCAACTACGTAGAAAAGATGGTCAATAAAAAGAACATATACACATTTGCAATGACTAATTGTAGCAAAAACGCTGCCCCTGCTCCCATCTTCCATCCCCTGGTCATGGCAGGCATTGCTAATAGATCATGGCATGATTTCCTGCTGATCCAGAGCCTCAAGTCCTCAAACACCTTGCTCTAGGCAACCACCACCAATTCATCAGAATTGACACTCATGTGAAATCTATTTGTCATCCTTGAAAGACTTAAAGTCTTTTTCTCTGTGGCCTAAGGGGGCCAGAGAACCAGTGCTTGCTGTTTATACGTCTCTGTACTTTGCCAAGAGGACAGGAGGGTGGCAATTTATAAAGCTGTTCTTTGAGACCAGTTTAAACTTCATTGAAGAATTGTTGGTCTGGATTATAGAACCTCTGAATGGGTTACTATGTGAGACTATGAGACCTTTTTGATACCTTTAGAAATTAGCTAGATTCCTACTGGTCCAGAATTATCAGGCATAACCCTACCTATGGAAAGGATTAAAATATGCTCTAGAGATCATCTCTAGTCCTATTATTGAATTTTCTCCCCAACCAGTTATTATAATAATGGCATCTCTGAAACAAATGTATGTCTGTTTAAAGGTTCAAAGAAACCTCTAGCTCAAAAATGTGACAAAAATTGGAAAATAATTTTGCTTACAATTAAGAGATGTCAAATGTGAACTTAAAATATTTTCTAAAACATACATTTGTGGCATATTAGAAATTTTAAAACAGAACCTTTTTAGTAACCATAAACTGTGTAACCCCAATATAATCCCGCATATTAAGCCTTTAGAAAACACCATAATACAATTCACCCCTAGAACTGATCAGCTAACTGATTAAAATTAAATCAAAATCTTATCTTTTCATTAATGCACATTCTCAAAGACAACAATTAAAAGGATAGTAAAATTATATGATAGTTAAACCATGTCTCAATTTCATCCTGTGTCAATTTTAAATACATTCATGATTTTGAAATTCATCAAAATTTCCTGAGTAGGTGCATACCTAGAAAAAGATATTTTAATTAAAACCGTTAATTAATATAAGCAGAGCTCTACACTAAAAGCTTGGCTTGGGATGGTAGGAAATTTACATAAGATGCCAATATAATTAGAGGAAAAACATCCTAGAGGTTCTTGCCTAAAAGAAAAGCCTGAAGAATTTAACTGATCATATGAATTGAAACAGAATGTCACTGTTATTCTATCCATGGTGAATGACACCTTGAGCAGCATCAACATTAAAACCAACTGAGAAATATGTGCTCCTGTGGTAGAACCTAACCCTATGTCAGAAAACCTTCATTGGGGTGAAAAAGAAAAAAGGGGTTTACAGTGAGCTGTTTTTAAAAACCCTACCGCCCCCTAGAATGTTAATAATCTCTATGAACCTTGATAATGGAAAAAATTATAATTAGATGTAAATTATATCAGGCATAAATCAAAAGTTTATGAGACCAAATATATATAAGTAATATATACCATTTTTTGAACGCTTACTCTGTGCCGAGCATTTTCTACATATTAAGCCCCACAATAATTCTGTGGGTCAATGCCGCATTTAGAAAGGAAGAACCGGAAGCACTTCAAAGTTGTACAGCTTGCCCAAAGGCAGAACGTGGCAGAGTAGAAATTCGAAATCAAAGTCCTTAGTCATCATTATGCTCTACTCCTCTTAGTGTGTGTGTTTTTAAGGATTTATTTTATTGTTTGGGAAAAGGTGAGAGAGAAAAGAAAGGAGAGGACCCAAAGCAGTCTCTATAGTTGTACATCGTTAGCTGTGACATGGTTACATTCCACACAGGTGGATGTGAGGCTGTGGGAGATGGGAACTGAACTGGGGGACTCCTGCATGGGAGGCAAGAACTTCCACCACTGAACCATCTTAACTAGTAGTTACACTGCAGTGCAGCATATGGGTTTGTATGGACCAGGGCTGGGATTCAATCCCCAGACCTTCTGGCTGCAAGGCAAGCGCTTAACCTGCTGAGCTATCCCAGCCTCCCTCTTCTTAATGTGTTTACAGATTTTTGTTTTGTTCTGTTTTGGAGAGGAGGAGAAAGAGAACCACAGTCTTGTCCTCTACCTTTAAGCTGGGACAGAAGGAAAATTTCCATCACAGTTTTCTAAAATCAGACTAAGCAATTGGACAATTGTGGTTTTAACAGATTCAAAGAAAAGATAGAACTAAGCCATTCAGTTGTCATTTTAGAAACTATATAAATAGAACCTACGTTTTAAAAAAATCAATTACTACATATTTTTAATGTCCAAAATGAGGCATGCTACTAATAATGCAAGTAAAAACAAACCTTAATAATTATTTTGAGGTTGGCTCAAAAATATACAGTCCTATTATAGAAAGAGACACATAAAAAACAAATGATGTCGAAAGCTAGAAGGTGAAGTGCAAGGACCTGATAGTCTCTTTTTCATGTATGATTGTAGAATCATTCTCCCTAAATGTCTTTACTGTTGTATTACTGCTCTCTTATCTGCCTTGTACTTGCTGGAAATTTTTCTTTTGTCAAAAACCAGTGCATTAACTTTTGACTGAATATGGCACTATGAAGTTTTCATAATGAAAATACACACACACATACCATCTGGGTATGGACACCTACCATGAGAGAATTCCCTGTTTATGTGGTTGGTTTACATATTATTAAACCACCCATCTGATCTCTAATGGCAGCCCCGCTGACACTGTCTGACCCAGTTTGACAATCTGGATAGAAATTGTAGGGTTGGCTGTTCAATGGCTGTGACTTTTAACAGCATTGCTTTTGGGCTTCAAATCAATTCTCTCTGTTTACAGACCATTTCACAGCCCTTTACCTGCAACATCACTTGTGTCAGTCCCATAAATACTTTGGTGTATATAATGCTTGAATTAGCATAATGGTTTAGGCTCTAAGCTCTTAGCCCAAAGAAAGACACGTCAACACGTTCTCTTCACTTAAGCAATTAAGAGCCATTATGCTGCTTCAGTGAAAATATCATCAAGGTTAAAGACAATCCCAAACAGCCCTCTCACCTTTTTATTCTAAGTCTAATAAATGAGGCATAGAAATTGAAATGTTAGTAAACAGTCCTATTTGCAAGCTCTTTTTGGATCATGCTTAATCAGACCCCTATTCACCAGACGTTTACAATGGATTCAAACCTGTGTATATTAAATTGTTCATTTAGTTCAAGAAAATTGAGTTTGCTGATTTGATTTCAAAGTCATAGGAAGCATTAATTTATTTCTGCCAGATTTAAAAATTTTAGCATCAAGTTACATAAAACATATTTCTATACTTTTATTATTCAATGTGACAAAACTTACATTTTAAAGGTCACCATGCTGCTGTGACTTTAAATAAAGAGATATTTCTGAGGTCTTCTGTATATTTTTCTTTTTAGATTAAAAAATTAGCTTTATTGAGGTATAATCTGCATGTAATAAATTTAACTTTAAGTTTACATTTTGATGAGCTTTGACAAATGTACGAGGTCTGACAATTAAGTCTGGGAACTTGCCACCATGCGCTATGCAAACAACTTGGGAAGGTTTCATAACCTTGGTATATCAGTGTCTCACAGCTCTGTTCATGTCAACATTTGGTGGTGTCTTGCTGAGTGGCAAGTTTTTGTGTGCCATGGTGAGAATGTCAGAATTAGAGCAAAAAAAAAAACCACAAATATAAATTTCTTGTTAAAGTTGGCAAGAGTAGAAGTGAAATCAGGGACATGTTAGTCCAAGTTTATGAGGATAATGTCATGAAGAAAGCGATGATGTACAAATGGATTAAATGTTTTTCTGAGGAGAGAGAAAGTGTCACTGATGAAGAGAGGTCAGGGCGCCCAGTAATGAGCAGAACTGATAAAAATATTGCAAAAATTTGTCAAATTGTGTGTGAAAATTGTCAGCCGACTGTGAGAAGCATAGCAGACAAAGTCAACATAGATAGAGAAACAGGAATATCTTAACTGAAAATCTTGGCATGAGAAAGGTGTGGCGGAAATGGTCTATAAGGAGCTCATTGACAAAAAAAGCAAAGGAGAGCTGAAGTTTGCCAAGACCTTTGGGAGAGGCAAGATGATGCTTTGGGCCATGTTATCACTGGTGATGAAATACGGGATGTACCAGTATAACACTGAAACAAAACATCAAAGTGCACAATGGAAGTCAGCCAATTCTCCACAACCAAAACAGTTCTATCAGTCCAAATCAAGATTCAAAACGATGCTGCTAACATTTTGGTATATCAGAGAGATCGTTCATTTTGAATTTGTACCAACTGGACAAACAGTGAACCAAGTTGACGATTTGGAAGTGCTAAAAAGGCTACATGAAAAAGTTAAACAAAAATCGACCTGAACTTTTTGCCAACAACTCATGGCTCTTGCATCATGACAATGCACCAGCTCACACAGCACTGTCTATGAGGGAGTTTTTAGCCTATAAACAAATAACTGTATTGGAACACCCTCCCTATTCACTTGATCTGGCCCCCAATGACTTCTTTTTTAACCCAAAGATAAAGGAAGTATTCAAAGAAAACCATTTTGAAGACATTCAGGACATCAAGAGTAACATGACAATGGCTTTGATGGCCATTGTAAAGAGTTCCAAAATTGCTTTGTGGGGTGGAGTAGGCATTGGCGATGGTGCATAGTTTCCCAAGGTGAGTACTTCGAAGATGACCGATCGTAGTGATATTCAGCATTGAGGTATGTAACATTTTTTCTAAAATGAGTTCATAAACTTAATTGTCAGAACTCATATATAGTTGCATAATTACCATTACAGTAACGATATAGAATATTTCAATAAGAAAAAAAAGTTCCCTTATGCATCTTTGTAGTTAATCCTCTCCCCCCATCCTTGGTAACCCCTAATCTGCTTTCGATTTTTCCTACAATTTCATATAAATAGAGTCATAGTATCTGGTCTCTTGTGTTTGGCTTCCCATATTTCTTTATATCTTCTTCCCTATACATTAGTAATGAGAAGGTAATGTTGGGAAACAACTTGAATGGAATTCTAGCTACCCCACTTCTAGCTCAATGACTTTGAGCAAATTATTTAAATTCTCTGGGCCTTAGTTTCTTCTTCTGTGG